>CM029017.1:57753375-57969251 GCA_016801055.1 Panax notoginseng | reverse complement strand
TTCTAAGTTGTAAAACTTGAGTTACACAAGATTTAGTAGAAGAAAAACAAGAGTTTTCACCTTGGAGAACATATGCTCATTTTCTTCCTCTAAGTCTTTGATCTAACACTTAAGATACTTAATTCCCTACATGATGACATGTAGAACTAAGGTACATTGATTATTAGAACATAACCCCCACATATGATGAGGTAAAAACTGAAAATATAAGAAGAATAAGTAAAGATAAGGATGAGAACTTCACCTAGTTTTGGTTACTACCTTTCTTGATCTACCAAAGTAAGTAATAAACTTAGGAGGCATGAACAAACTAGCACTCCTCTCTCTCTCTCTCTCTCTCTCAATAGCTAAACCTCTCTCTCTCTCTTTTCTTTCTCTTTGGTTTTCTTTTTGGCAAGCTTAGAAGGAATGAAGAGAAGAAATGAACTAAAAATGAAATAAAAGGATACTTGCAAAAAGTATAGATACACTTAGTGTATCTAGTTATTACCCCCATATCTATTCTTTTGTCCATTGGGTAAAAGCTTTGCATTATTACTTCAATTAGTTTAGACATGATTAAGGGTGCTTTTGCATTATTACTTCAATTAGTCTAGACATGATTAAGGGTGCTTTTGCATTATTACTTCAATTAGTCTAGACATGATTAAGGGTGGCCCTATATGGCTGATCTCTAGCCCATAATATCCTCCATTTAGCTTTTATTTTAAATACCCAATTTTGATTAATCAAATGTCTACAATACCCCTAATCAAGTGGGCTAAGTATTGGATTGTATTTTATTTCATTTGGGCTTCTCCTTTAATTGTTTTGGGCTAGGTAATAAACATAGTCTAGCAATTTTAATAAATGATACCCAATTTAATTATTTAGGGTTTCCATTTCTAATCATATGAAATTTATTTACTTATACATGTGACTATAGCTCATAACTTAATTAGGTTTAAAATTATTAGTCACTTGAAATAACAAGATTATCCACTTAAGTTAGTATACATATTAAATACCAACCTTTCATTATTACCATAACCCTTAGGTTATTTAATAGTCTTACCATAATTAGGTTACGAAGCTTTCATTTTTAATGAAATCTATAAATGTATGTATCCATAAGTATAGTATATATGTTAATTGACTCATGCACCACTTCACATGTGTTGTCACATTTAAATCCTTATATAACACAAAGTTTTAAAATATCAATAATGTGCATATATATATATATATAGTGACTTAAAATTCACGGTTATTACAAGTATTGTTCTTTGGAGAAGAGTAACATACAGTTTTCTTCTTCTTCTTCTTCTTCTTCTTCATATTATCTATGTGTATTCTGTTCTTCTCGATATATTCAGCTCTTATACTTTGTTAATTGGAAAATCCACATAGACAAGTCCAAAGCCTCCTTCTGTGAGTACACACGATCGGATACTTCGCCGTTGAATCCTAGAGAGTGACCGTCGGCAGCCTATTTGTACCTGTGATTATTATCATTGGGACGAAATCACTTCTTTAGGACAGTAGCGCTGCTATGCCTCAATTTCCAGCTAAGTTGTTTCAATTTACTCTATTATTCGTCTTATTAATTCTGCTAATTGTACAACAATCTAAAGAAGTGATTTATAGTTTATTAACAAAATGAAAACTGCCTTAGACCTTTCTAAAATTGAACGTTTGATGGTACGAATTTTAAGAGATGGTCTGAAGATATACTATTTTATTTGGAAACCATGAATTTGGAATATGTGTTATATATGGAAGCTCCTGTTGTTACTACTGTTAATGATGTTACTCCTGCTGCTATTGAAATTGTTGAAAAATCGGATTCTGATAATTCTGCAAAAGGGGATTATGTTAAGGGTAATCGTACATGTCGTAGATACTTGTTGCACTACTTGTCTAATTCATTGTTTGAGATTTATTATCCGTATGAAAGTGCTAAGTAGATTTGGGAAGCTTTAAAATCTAAATATGTTGTTGAAAACTCTAGCCTTAAGAAATATGTTGCGGGAAAATTTCTAGATTTTAAGATGCAAGATGGAAAATCAGTTATAGATCAAGTTCATACATACCAATCAATTGTAAGGGAAGTCATTGGGGAAGGAATGAAAATATGTGAGACGTTTCAAGTTGTTGTGCTTATCGAAAAATTATCACCCTCAAATGTTATTGTTGTTGTTATCTCGGAAGTAAACCTAGTTGACAACTTCACGGAATGGGTAGTAGATACTGGGGCTACTAGACACATTTGCGCGAATAGAGATGTAATTCTTAACTACGAAAATGTGACTAACGGAGAAAAAGTGTTTATGGGGATTCTCGGGCCACCAATGTTGCGGGAAAATGGAGTCTTACTAAAATTAACTTCTGAGAAAACAATTGCCCTACAAGATGTACTTCATGTACCCGATATTCGTAGGAATCTTGTGTCCAGGTCTTTGTTGAACAAAGCTGGCATTAAACTTGTGTTTGAGTCATATAAACTTGTACTTACTCGTAATGGAGAATTTGTTGGGAAAGGTTTTTGTAATGGGGGTTTATTTGTACTTGATGCTTCTGCTGAATTGAATAATAAGAATGCTTCTTTTGCTTATATTGTTGAATCTTTGGATATGTGGCATGCTAGATTAGGACATGTAAACGTAGCTTCTATTAAAAAATTGAAACAACTTGAGCTTATACCTAATCTTGCAAATACTGAGTTTAATAAATGTGAAATTTGTGTAGAAGCAAAACATGCTAAGAAACCTTTTAAAAGTGTTGAAAGACAAACTGAACTACTTGAATTAATTCACAGTGATCTAGCTGATTTTAAAATTACTACGAGTAGAGGTGGTAAGAAATATTATATTTTCTTTGTAGATGATATGTCTAGATATACTCGTATTTATCTTCTTTCCTCTAAAGATGAAGCAGAAGAAATGTTTATTAAATATAAAGATGGAGTTGAAAATCAGTTAGAAAGAAAAATTAAAAGACTTAGATCTGATCGTGGAGGTAAATATGATTCGGGAAGTCTTAAAAAAATTTGTGAACTAAATGGAATAATGCATGAAACTTCTCCTCCTTATTCTCCACAGTCTAATGGAGTCGCAGAAAGAAAAAATAGAACACTTAAAGATATGATGAATGATGTGTTAATTAGTTCTGGTTTATCTTCTAATATGTGGGGAGAAGCTTGCCTTTCTGCAAATCATATTTTTAATAGAGTTCCACATAAAAGGATAAACTCTACACCATATCATTTATGGAAGAATATGCACATAATTTGGGATATCTTAAAGTGTGGGGGTGTCTATCTAAAGTAGTTATACCAGAATTTAAAAGGAATAAAATTGGACCTAAAAATGAATTACATTTTTATTGGATATGCTTCTAATAGTGTTGCTTATAGATTTTTGGTAATTAAAGATGCAACTAATAATTATCAAAATAATTCAATTTTGGAAACAAAGGATGTAGAATTTTTTGAAAATATATTTTCAATGAAAATAAGAGATGAGGACAATCCTTCTTCTAGTGAACCTATTAAAAGGAAAGATAAAGAACTTGTACCTGCATCTACTAGAAGTAAAAGGCAACGTTTTGAGAAAACTTTTGGTCCAAATTTTATAACTGCTTTCATAACTGAAGATGACCTTAAAACTTATGAAGAAGCAATGAAATCAATTGATGCAAATTTTTGGAAGGATGCTATTAATAGTGAACTAGATTCTATTATGTCTAACCATATATGAGAACTAGTTAATTTGCCTAGAGGATGTAAACTTATTGGATGTAAATGGGTGTTTAAAAAGAAGTTAAAAGCTTATGGGTCTATTGATAAATTTAAGGCAAGACTTGTAGTAAAAGGGTTTACTCAAAAGGAAGGTTTTGATTATTTTGACACTTACTCACCAGTAATTAAATTAGCAACTATAAGAATTTTAATTGTTTTGGCTTCTATTCATAAATTGATAATCCACCAAATGGACGTTAAAACTGCTTTTTTGAATAGAGAGTTAAATGAAGAAATATATATGTGTCAACCTGAAGGGTTTGTTGTTCCAGGTGAAGAACACAAAGTGTATAGACTTGTAAAATTTTTGTATGGTTTAAAACAAGCACCAAAACAATGGAATGACAAATTTAATAAAACTCTTTTGTCTAATAATTTTGTGACAAATGAATCTGATAGTTGTGTTTATAGTAGATTCAATGGAAATTGTGGTGTGATTATTTGCTTATATATGGATGACTTGCTAATATTTGGTACTAATGAGAAAGTTGTGAAAACTACTAAAGATTTTTTATCTTCTAAATTTGACATGAAAGATTTAGGAGAAGCGGATTTGATTCTTGGCATGAAAATAAATAAACATGTAAATGGTTTAGTTTTATCACAATCCCAATATGTGGAAAATATTCTTAAGAAATTTAATTTCTTTAATGAAGAGTCATTAGGAACTCCTTATGACTCTAGTGTGCATTTAAAGAAAAATAAAGGGAATGATATTGCACAAATTGAATATGCTAGAATCATTGGTAGTGTAATGTATTTAATGAACTGTACTCGACCTGATATTACATATGTCATTAGTAGACTTAGCAGATATACACATAATCCTTCACATGATCATTGGAATGCATTGTCACAATTAATGAGGTATTTAAAAGGAACAGTTAATGTAGGTGTATATTTTACTGGTCATCCTAGTGTTTTAGAAGGATATTGTGATGCTAATTGGGTATCTGATAATGATAAAACAAACTCCACTAGTGGTTATGTGTTTACTTTAGGTGGAGGAGCTGTTTCTTAGAAATCTGCTAAACAAACTTGTACTGCTAGATCTACTATGGAATCTGAGTTTATTGCTTTAGAATTGGCAGGTACAGAAGTAGAGTGGATAAGAAATTTATTGGCAGATATACCATTGTGGTATAAGCCAATTCCTTCTATTTCTCTGCATTGTGATTCTCAAGCAGCTATTGGCAGGGCAATGAACCATGTTTATAATGAAAAATAGAGACATATTCACTTAAGGCATAATATTGTACGAGGACTGATCAGTAACGGGGTTATTTCCATGAAATTTGTGAGGTCTGAAAAGAACCTAGCGGATCTGCTTACTAGGGGATTGAGTAAAAAGGTAGTCCAAGAAGCATCCAGAGGGATGGGACTATTGCCAATATTTGGAGTAAATAATATGTGATGGAAACCCAACCCATGTGATTGTAGATCCGATGAATTGGGTTCAATGAGTAATAACAAGTCATGTAATTATTTAATTAAAGCACTACAATTATTTATATTTCTCCCTTTATGTATGTAGTGCTTACTGACAAATTATGATAGGGTGAATCATTTATATTCTTAATGAAACTCATAGCCCTAAAGGGTGGTGTATGTCAGTTTACACTTAATGGGTTCACCTATACAAAGGTGGAAGTTTAGGCCACTTCCTGTGAGAGTCTTTGGCAAACTCTCTAGAGCCTTTATGAAAATCTGAGATATGGTGCATGGCCTAGAACGCACCCAACCGTGGACTTGTATGGATTCAAGATTTTTAGATATGTGTGCAAGTTCAATTATTTATATCATAGATAATGGGTTCAAGAATATAATTCACCTATAATCTACAATCATGAGCTTGTTCCACTAAGTGTTGATTCAAACCCACAAGGTATCAACGTTATGTATCTAAAATCCATTGCCCTTCTTACTTCCTTTTAATTTTTCTTCCTTTGATAATTTTGAATCATGTGGGGGATTGTTGGTTATGCTTCAAACTTATGGTTTTATCAAAATCTCACATTAGTTATTTTGGGAACCCTCATGGTGTATATTAGTAATTGTTGTTATGAGCTTAGTAACTTGGTTGGAAAAAAGGGATGGGCTCGCGCACATTAGGATGGCTAAGGAATTGAGCTAGGCCAAGCTTGGTTCTTGGACTTTCGGTCAGAAAACCTTGGTGCGTGTGTGCGCGCGATACGCCCGCTCAGGGGGGTGCCGATCCGGTTGATTATGCCTTGCGGGTGCACCTAGGTAGCCCACTATTTTGCTTAAATCCCTAACTTCTATTTCTTTTTATTTATTACCAACCCTCGTTTTCCCCCTACATTCAGTAACGTGAGTTGTTTTCCTTGTATAAATATCAGTACTGTTCTTTGGAGAAGTGTAACATACAGTTTTCTTCTTCTTCTTCATATTATCTCTGTGTATTCTGTTCTTCTCGATATATTCAGCTCTTATACTCTGTTAATTGGGCAATCCATATAGACAAGTCCAAAGCTTCCTTCTGTGAGTACACATGATCGGAGACTTCACCGTTAAATCCTAGAGAGTAACCATCGACAGCCCATTTGTACCTGTGATTATTATTAGTGAGGGCAAAATCACTTCTTCAGGACAGTAGCACTGCTACACCTCGGTTTCCAGCTAAGTTGTTCCAATTTACTCTATTATTCGTCTTGTTAATTCTACTAATTTTACAACACTTAGCATTACCTTGAATCCGTAACCTGTAAAAGTGGTTATTTGCAAGGTTGAGCTCAACAACCCAGCAAATCTAATAGTTTTCATGCATCACGTAGAACATAGTAACATACTCAACATATATCTCATAAACATTGGATTAACATAACATACATGTTGCAGTTCATATAACAAGTATAAAGATTGAGTTCCTTACTCAATCAGCATTCATTACTCAATTAATGTAGTCATAAATTGACTTTAACATTTCATACTTTCAACAAATATATAATACATCATGCTCTTTGCAACAAGGATTTAAAACATTTCATCATCAAGTTCACATAGCAAATAGGAACTGAAAGACTTGTCTTGATTGTTGTTTACCAATAACAGATTAACAGCTTACATATATCTGCAATTCACGTGCCCTACACAATTATATAATCATACACATCAACTATTAGTCACATAGAAATGCATAGTAGTTGTAATGTAAACTTTACTCTACATCTCATAACCCTTCCTGTTAATCAATACACAATGTTCAATTTGATTGTGTTAACTTTCGACTTATATCTCACTATATTTATTCTTAGGTCACACTCGAAGTTCATTCAAGTGTTTAAGTCTTGCTAGGACTACTTATTAGTTTCATTCGTCACACGCCCAATTTGTCTTTCTTGTGTGTGCTTAATATGCTTATACAACTTATCTAATACATCATTTATTAATGTTAAGCATCATTATATTTACTAACAGTCATGTTTTAGAACTTAGAACAATATCTTTTATCGTCAAAAGCACTACACTTGCAAACGTGCATGCTCGACGCCCTCTGATTGCCTCCGAATACACATTAGTTCCAAAGATGGCTGTTTTGAACTTTGTTACTGACCTCAAATCAAACACCTTAAAGAATGAAAGTTATAGTTCTATTCTTCCTCGTTTCAGATCATCTTGAATCTCCTCAATCGGAGTTTGTATGAAAACGTTATGGTTATTTTACTACATGAGGTCAAAACAGTCACACCAAACAAACCTAGAGCGCAGCTGCACCCAATTAAGCCTTGGTCACAGCGCAGCTATGCCCTAGAGGCCAGCTGCGCCCCAAAAGACTTAAGGCACAGCACAGCTGCGCCCATTAGCAGAGCCAGAACTTGCAATTTACTGTTCTTGCGATTTTTGACCCTTTTCTCCTCCTAATCTTCATAACTTGAGTTATACACATCCAAATTAGTCCGTTTTCAATTCTATGGATTCGTAATTCATAGAAATACAACATACTAGAATTATAACAATTTACAGAAACATTAACCAACCTAAATCTTAACCCAAAACTCGTGTTCATATTTTATTTTCATGTTTTAACATGTTTAGCGAATTCATTCACTACGAATTCGTTTTTTAACCAAATTGATTCATTCAACTTGTGTTCTTTTCATTTATTATCGTATTAACACAATCCATCACCAATTTTATAATTATAACATAACTCCTAACCAATTTTAGTATCAAAACAGACCCAAAATACATATATTAAACAAAACTCATGCTCTTCATCCTTAACATGATTTTCAAGAATTTGTCAATTCTAAAATTGCTTGTAGATAACCTATAACAGATTATATGTATATCAATAACATATATAACCCATTTTCTTAACAATTCTCTCATCAAAATCATTTACATAGAAAACTTTGAAAAAAACAAACTAAAGTTTAAAGCTAGAATATTACCTTTGATTTTTCTCTAAACCTAGAATACATGATATAAATCTTCTTCTTCTTCCTTCTTTGATTCTCAAAACCTTGTCAATTTACAGAGAATTTCTTCTCTTTCTCTCGCAATTTCTCTCTTCTTCACTTCTTCTCTGTTTTCTAACTCTTAACTTTAGGAAAATATTGAGCGTAACCCCCAACTAATGAATACATAAACTTTAAGTTGGGTTATCAGTTAAAAAAATAAAAAAAAATTAGCAGTTATAAAACACAAAGAGTCTAGGTCATGTTTGGTTAACTCAAATAAGCTCCAATCCAATTATTTTAACAACTCCCTTACTATATGATACATATGTCACACTTCATTTTATTGTTAAACTATTTAGCCACATTAAATAATTACACAATTATAACATGTATAATTACTACACTATAAATTATGAATTTACCTTTTGTAACTAAAATAAACATCTCTATTAGAATAAATATTTCCATTAAAATAGTTAATATTTATTCCACTAATTATTTTAGTTAACTCAATTGAATTATACAATTATTATACATAATCATTTCATTTCTTTTTCTCACATAAATTGTCTCAATACAATTTATTTAATCCATACATCTAATCACCACTTAAATATTAATTCAATTTATTAATCTCTAACCAATAATTATTTATAGGTATATTGGTTTTTCTTCTCTCACCATCAATTTATATTTTATTAACATCATTCAAGATACTAAATCTTTTCATATATTACAATGACATGTAATATATATTAAGAATACCAAATTTAATTAGCAAAACTCGTATATTAACTCACTATTTTAATTAAGTGAATTAACTCTTTTATCCACTTTACTACAACACAACTACAATATTATTCCATAATATATTTTCAACTTAATTTAAATTACCCAATATTTATAGGGTTAATTTCCCTTGCCACCAAATTCCTTATCGTGACTAATTTCTTTTATTTCTTTTAATAGTTTAATCAAACTATTAAATCTCATAAAAATTTAATTTCTTCACATCAAAATAAAAAATTCAAAATATATACACCTCATAATAAAAATTTTAATTATTCAATTCTTATTTTAATAATTTATGAAAATTCGGGTTGTCACATCATTCCCCCTTTATAAGGATTCCGTCCTCGGAATCAACGAAACCTCTCTTACTCAGTTTTTACCAAATCTCTTTTCAAAATTTTATTATCGAATACCTCAATGCATTACCTTAATATAGGTTTTATTTATTACCACTCCAACCATTCTTCTCAATAAATTCTTGTAAGTTTTATTTTATAACATTTACTTAGACTCAATTATATTTGAGTATTACATGTTCTTTAACACATTCATTACCTTTCTCTAAGGATCATTATCATGTACTAGATTCTCAAACTCTCGGGACATTACATTCACTCCTTCTAAGAATTTCGTCCTCGAAATTCATTGGATTCTATAACTAGATTTTCTTTCTAAAGATCTTACTAAAATCATCGCATTCTTTACATCTTTCTCTTTTAAAAGTTTTGCATTATCCTTCAATAACTTCATTCATTCTCCCATCAGAATTTCTTTCATTTCTTGGAATTATTATGTTTTGCTTAATTTTTTCATCATCACATGTCGTATCTACAACTTACCTCCTTCTAAGGAATACCATCCTTTCCACTTTCACGTTTCAAAATAATAAGAATCTTCCACAAATGCTCAATAATTAGGAAGCGATATGAATAAATCAGGAATTTAAAAGATTCTCGAATCATGCTGAGGGTTCACAAGACCTTGAACTACGTCCAAGGTTATAAGTATTTCTTTCAACTTAAACCTAAACAGTCATTAGACTGTAGGGACTCCCGTACTTAGGGTAATCAAACCTTCGTACCATGTATTGTGCACTATGTCCATAGTTATTAGTATTTTATTTTCAACTTAAACCTAAACAGTCATTAGACTGTCGGGACTCGGTACTTAGGGTGATCAGCCCTTCGTACCATATATTGTGCACAAACATCTAAACGCTTCCGCGTAATCCCCTTTAAAAGGGTTGTTCACCTCAACTTTTCAACATCTGAATCCGCACCAAAATAATTTTGTTTGGCATAACTTCTCAAGAAACGCTTAAACTGCATAAACATCTTTCAATATTTATCTAGCTGAATCAAATAGCATAGACTTCTAACAACAACTCGAACATCAATCGAAATAGTTTTAGCCAATTCATATGGCATATCTTTCTTAGTTAAAGAAAACTAAAAATCCTTTTTATGATGTCATGATACCGTACTATCTCGATAGTACGTTGAGGATTCAGTTATCATATGACTTTGTCATGCTACATCATACCATAGTGGGCTGACGATCTTATGATCACATCCAACATTAGGTTCAACTGCATTGATGACTTCCTCATTTGTCATATCAGGATTATATTTAGTGATGCTTTAATGACTACGGAAAAAACAAAATATACTTTGATATTTTTAAACCATTTTTATCTAGCCGAAATAATTAGCATAGATATACGAATAACGGTATTATTTTTAAAACTCATTAGTTCCATCATTTGATCCAATATTTTTCAAGAAAATAGAAGTGCAAACATCAGCACGAAGTCAATAAATTTCGAAAATCTAGCAAAGCTAAAAGATTTGGAATATCTAATTTTCTCTATCAACTTCAATCTTTACTCCATTACCTTATTACTAACTAATTCTTTTTATTTCTAGCACCACCAATGCTCTTATACTAAATATTCTTGTATTTTAACTTACAATCTTCCTATACCCTCAGTATAGTTCATCAAACTTACCACACATTGGAAGTTCAGGAACTTGCCACAATAATATGAGTTTAGGAACTTGTCCTAGCAATATGTAGTTCAAGAACCTATCAGGGACTGTCCATATGCTTAGGGGTTCAAAAACATACGTATGATTATGAGTCATCAACTTACCATAAGTATGAGTTTTAAGAACTCGCACCTAATCCTAATAATATCTGACTAATCTTAATAGTCTCTAACTATCAAATATACACATGAAAAAAGAATCACATTTTCACCATATATACATTTATAGCGCGATACCAACATTCCAATGATTATCAATGTGATAAACTGAGTGCAAGCATAAAACCCTCACCCATACAAAAGTTTGTACCACTCAGCCATCACATGAGTCCTCAATTGAAATCACACCTAACTCTATCTTGCTCATAACTTTCTCTTTACTCGATACGAATTTATCGTATCTCATCATTTATAACTCCTCGTGAGTTTTTCTTGTACTATTTCATAGTACATTCTCTTATAGCATCAAGCTATAACTATTCATTTATTACAGATCATCTATCATTTTATAACTTAACCAGATCACGTCGTGATCTTATTCTACAATTACCTTCTTTATGATTCCTTTCTTATTTTATGATCGTTTTGGTTTCACGATCCTCATTAATTCCTCTTTAATTATGTTGTCTTATAATTATTCAACTCAATTTTAACTTTTCAGGTTCTTCTTTGAACTCACACATATTATCTTAACTCTTTTTTTTCATAAGCATTCTCTGAATTTATCATCAATTAAACTCTATTTGAGTTCCTTCTTATTATTTTAATCATTTTCATCTTGTAAACATCATCTATTTATTAACATTTAACATCTTGTTATCGGAATTAGGTAACTCCTGAGTCTCATCTTTTGTAAGTCTTCAGGATTTCTCTTTGAACCTTCTCATATATATTTTAATCCATTCCCTATAAATTTCTTAAATTTATTTCTTATTGATCAAACTCTTTCAGACACTACTACAAAACAGTAAATAGATAACGCGTAAAAAACGTTGTACAAGGTCTTACAGAAACGTCGTATTTAAGGGTGTTGTCTATTTAACACATTTATACAACGTTTTTAAAATGTTGTAGTTTGACACATTACACAACGTTTTTTTTCTTAAAAAACATTGTATATTTGTTTTCTATAAATTTTTGGTTGCTTGAAAACGTTGTAGATGATAAGATTCCATAATATTATCTGGCTTAAAATGTTATGGTTTAGTACATCAAACAACGTTTGGACACATTTATACAACGTTTAGAAAGTGTCATCTATTTGACGCCATTTATACAACGCTTTTAAAACGTATTTTGACTTAAAAATGTTATAATATATACATATAACAACTGTTTTTAGATCTCTACCTTAGCAAACAACAGACAACGTTTAAACACATTTATACAACATTTAGAATGTGTCATCTATTTAAAGCCAAAATGTATCAAACATTCAAAATATACCAATTACAAATAGTATTACTATCCATACATCTCAAATTCAAAATATACCAATTACAAAGAATATTAATACCATACAATACGTTTACATCCCAATAATACCAAACTATCCATACATCTCAAATTCACTTTTCAATATAATTACTACTATATTAAATTGTGAATTTGACTACATCCATAAAATATACCAAATTATCCATAAAATTAAACTACTACCTAATTAAATTATCCAAAAAATATGCCTTGTATTCTGCTTGCGCCTACAAAGAAGAACAAGAGAGATTAAGAACATTATACTGGACAAAATAGAAAAGTTAACAATTTAATGAATTGTCATTAAATACAAACATGTATCTGCTTGAACTTGATTTAGACTCATGTAATGAATCCCTCATTTTCCAATTTGACTAGCATCCAAAGTAACTTGTGCATTTTCTAATTCAACTGTCAGATTATTTTCAAGGACAAACATGTAACCTCTGCCATTTTGACTCGCAGTAAACATAATCTGTATATATACTATTGCTCTTTTTATTCTCAAATTTAGGCAAGTAACCATGTATATGTAAACCTGTCTTCCAATGCAGGATCCTTACAATTAATAATAGCTAACTTCGATGTACATCATCAGTATTTCACTGGACATTTACTATACCCAATATAGCATGTGATGACATATGAAATTGGTAAATACTTCATCCTAAATATCATATGCAACCGTACTGCCTAAACTGAGTAATAACCTTTTGGATAGGAGTGCATTTTTTCAATTTAAATGATGTCTTCAATCAAATAAGTAACTTGAATATACTCTAATCTCCTACTTTATAGTATAATAAAATAAAATTGTGATAAGCTGTAATGATTAAGCCTTGAACTAGCATATTCAGACATTTTATGTGTACCAAGAGAGGAGTTATCTTTAAGATGAATGCCGTTATTTGAGTAAACTATGTTTTGAATATCACCTCTTGACTATGAAGCGTATGATAGTTCCGACTTTAATCTTATGTTGCTTGTGAAGTCTACTAACGTACACTTCCTTGCCATGTTTCTGCAATAAAATATACATTAAAGTTAAAGTGTTAGTTGCTACTGATTGTCAATCCAATAGATATGATATATATATATATATATATATATATATATAGCTTTGTAAATCATAACAGTTCAAGGAACTTACAATCTTATATTTAAACTCTTCACGAATATCTTCCTCTACTATGATAGCAGATGAAAAGCCAAGAACAATGACATGAATTGACTGCTGGCTAAGTTTAACTACCTTTCCTTTTGAATGCATAAAATATCAATAAATATCATCAGAAAAGAAAAGTAGCAATTTAACAAAAGTTTAACCATATATTTTGACAAAAGTGTAGACAGGGTTCTTGATTACAACCCAACCACCCATTCCATTATTCTCCTTTTCACTCCCATGAGTGCCTCAATAGTTTTTCCAGAATAAGAGACGCATCACGGAGAAGTAATTAAGACATATGATAGTGAAATAACTTTATAACAGGGCCATTCAGACTTCATAAGCTAAAGAAGTTGACAACAATCTGAATTGCATATATAATTTAGTGGAATTCATACTTTTGTATGTAATGCTAAATACTAAGTTTGTAAAAATTTACCTAAAATCATATCCGGCTTTGGATAAAAAAGAAGCAGTTTTCCGGTCAGTCTCACACCAAGATAAGGATGAATCTCAGGAAGAATCTTAGCTAAATCACCAATAATGTTCACGTCATAAGCCAATACGACACCATCAAAAGTTTCATTGAACCTGTAAGGGAGACGATTATAAATAGTGAAACGGATAGCTCACATCAATATTGGCTCATCCACTCTAAAATCTTTTAGTAGCATACATGGGAAAATCGCATAGCTCAATTGATTTCAAATGATTGCTATTTGCATACCAACAAGTTATATATGTAACTATGATGAACTTGCATTTAAAATAAGTAACCCGAATGCATAAATGTAAATAAGCTCAAAGAGTCAATTTAAACAGATTAAATTAGATTGAACAAGTGTATTGAACTTCATAAAGATTTCACAAGGGCCGACATATCTAATATCTCACTGCCTAATTCAATTCCAGATAGGCAAGTGAATGATGATTAATTCTAGAGTAAATACCTTCTAGCTTCTTCATCCCGCAGTTTTGCATCAATCTCTTTACTGGGAGGATATTTAGGCAAACTTGAGGGATAACAAGCATGTGGTTTTATCGTAAAGAACTGCCAGAAAAGAAACTGGTGGTTAGCCACTGTACAAACACTTGCGTAAATCTCACTTACCAAAGAATGTAATTAAGTAGAATAATTATAACTGCATGAAAACCAACTGCGAGAGCAACTTATATACTACCATGAAAATTCCTTAGTAGGCTAGAAAGACGAAGTATTCTTATTTGATGGCAATGTCTAAAAACTCAAGAAGAAGCTAAAAGAAAAGGAATAGAATAAAGTTGCAACAGACATTAATCTCTAACATGTAATCTCCCCCATTCCAGATTTTGGTCTCTTCAACAGAAAATCCAAGATGAAACCTCAAAAGATTATCTATGAGGTGCTTTGCAATGTGCCTGATCTAACTAACCTGGCCTCTGTAGCTACATATCAGCATTCACAGGCTGGCTGCCCAGTTAAAGGTGTCAGATTTTTGCAACAGCTAGAGACGCATATAAATTGGGGGGATGGAATAGCTAATCCAGTAACCATTACTTTAACCTTAGTGATTTGTACCTGCTAATTCTATTGTGTGTGAGATAGTACCTCAAGCTGTCAAATTATCATTATATGGACCTGAAATGCATATTTCATAGTTCATATATTATGATATATCAAATTCTTACTTATGATGCCATGAGAATGAAGAAGTTGACTATATGCATTTATTGTCTCATTCAATTTAAGAAGCACATTCAAAAACAAGGGATCAGACACAAGGAGATGTGGATATTCCCACATGTTAACATAAGTAGGAAACCAATTGGGAGGTTCAATATCTCCTTTTTCATCTGTAAGTGAGACTTGCATTTTAGAAGGCATATTGAGTTGCTTAAGTACCTAAAATGGCAGTAAAAACAATAAGCATTACCTCATTGAAATGAAATCATGGGCTACAAAACATTCAAAAGGCAACTGAGAACCCACGTAGGAACAACCAGAAGTCGTCAGCTCGTGGGACCCAGCCATCAGCACAAAGTTTTCTATGGCAAACCGACAGCAGCTAAATCACCGGCGATAAGCACAACACTCCGGCATTCCCAGCAATCCAACAAGAACCGTCCATTTAAAATACATTGATTAGCAGAATAATAGGTCAATCCACGCTAATATTGAACAAAGGAAACTCAAAACCTAAAAATCCAGACCATCATCATTCATACATTCCAACGAACAGGATACCGGAAGCACAATGAGAACAGCAAACAATCAAACAAAGATTACCTAGAAGCATAAGAAAAATTGATTGCAGACCATCAACACCAAATTGATTTTGTAATATGAAATAATTAATCAGCAAAACAGAATCAACATGGATAAATCATCAATTGATAAGACCCAACCAATTGAGAACAAACAAAAGAGCAAAAGCAAACCACAACTCAAAAATGAGAGCACAAATCAGCCAAAAATCCCCAAAGATAACCAGATCAGATCCAAACCCTTAAGCAAGCATAGAGTGGATGGGCCGCATGCAAGGAATGAGAGAAGAGGACTGAAATAGAACTAACGAAGAAAAGGATGTGACAACATGAACAACACAAATTTGATTTATGGACACAATAAGCAGTAAGCACATATAAACCCAGATCTGAACCATCCAAATATGGACATCTTCCAACATCCGAAGCACACCAGCACAAAACATCAAGATCCATTAACCCAATCCCAGAAAGCCCTAAGCAGACCACCACATCAGATTAAAACAACAAAATCTAGCACACACAAAAAACTATACTCCCCTACTAATCTTAGCAAAAACCCCCCAAGATCTAGCCACCCTTGAACTTGGTATACAAAGATCGAAAAATAGATTTTCGGGTTAGCCCACGAAATGGAGAGCTTCTTCTGTTGTTGGAATTAAGGCTGGGAGGCAAGGGCAGGCTATTTAATTTCAAGTTTTCGCTTCCGGGCTATTTATTTCAAGCTCCCTGTTTTTGATATAGATAATAATTTTTAAAAAAAATGTTATCTATTTAAAATTAAAAAATGTTCTTATAAATAGATAACGCTTTTTCATATGTATCTACAACGTTTTGTTAAAAAATATTATGAAAAAAATACCACAATTTTTTTTATAAAAACGTTGTTATTTAAGTGTTGTCTATTTATTGTTTTGTACTAGTGAGAGTTTACTCTTTTAGTATCTTCACCTTCCTCCTCTAAGGTTATAGCCTAAGGTACTCCTACCTAAGGTTTATAACTTACAGCTCTGATACCAACTGTAACGACCCCAAAATTCACACAATTCAACTATCGACTTCAGTCGTTAATGATACGTTTAACTTCTGATTTTACATCATTATTTGATGTTAAACTTAATAAAATGCGAAATAATTAAAATTTTTCTGTGTTCTTACTTTAATTCCCCGAATCAAAACCTTTATCATTTACACATCTCTGAATCAAGTTATTTTATGATTCGCTTCATCATGGTTATTATATAAAATCTTACATTTCAATTCGATAACCTTTACATATCAGATAACTCAAACTTTACAGTTTATTATTAAATAATTATTGTGATTTATCAAGTACATTTCTCAAAACTTTTTTCTTTACTTACCTTTGAACCATACTTAGTTTATTACTCACTTTATCAGATTTAATAAATAAAACTTACATCCAGGTTCAATACCCTTTTATACAACAAACAAAACTTAAACTTTATAGCTTAACATCTATTAAACATCATACATTATTCGGAACCTTAAACATGGTTTAACTAATACCAACTCAGCCAAAAGTGTATATAAATCTTCATGCATTACACCTGATTCATGTCTTATAAGTAGCACTTAGCATTACCTTGAATCTGTAACCTGCAAAAGTGGTTATTTGCAAGGTTGAGCTCGACAGCCCAGCAAATCTAACAGTTTTCATGCATCACATAACACATAGTAACATGCTCAACATATATCTCATAAACATTAGATTAACATAACATACATGCTGCAGTTCATATAACAAGTATAAAGATTGAGTTCCTTACTCAATCAGCATTCATTACTCAATCAATGTAGTCATAAATTGACTTTAACATTTCATACTTTCAACAAATATATAACACATCATGCTCTTTGCAACAAGGATTTAAAGCATTTCATCATCAAGTTCACATAGCAAATAAGAACGGAAAGAATTGCCTTGATTGTTGTTTACCAATAACATATTAACAGCTTACATATATCTGCACTTCACGTGCCTTACACAATTATATAATCATGCACATCAACTATTAGTCACATAAAAATGCATAGTAGTTGTAATATAAATTTTACTCTACGTCTCATAACCCTTCTTGTTAATCAATACACAATGTTCAATTTGATTGTATTAACTTTCGACTTATATCTCACTATATTTCTTCTTAGGTCACACTCGAAGTTCATTCAAGTATTTAAGTCTTGCTAGGACTACTTATTGGTTTTATATTAACCCCATTTCATATCTTATAATATTCATTTCATTTGACTTAAAATACTTTTTACGTTCATTAACACTTGTCACGGCGTTTCGACGTTCATTCGTCACACGCCTAATTCGTCTTTCTTGGGTGTGCTTAGTATGCTTATACAACTTATCTAATACATCATTTATTAATATTAAGCATCATTATATTTACTAACAGCCATGTTTTATAACTTATAACAACATCTTTTATCGTCAGAAGCATACGTGCATTTCTGACGCCTTCTGATTGTCTTCGAATACACATTAGTCCAAAAGATAGCCATTTTGACCCCTGTTACCGACCTCAAATAGAAACACTTAAAGAATGAAAGTTGTAGGTCTATTCGTCTTCGTTTCAGATCATCTTGAATCTCCTCAATTGAAGTTCATATGAAAACATTATGGCCGTTTTACTACAGGAGGTTAAAAGTCACACCAGACAAACCTAGAGCACATCTGCGCCCAGTTAAGCCTTGGTCACAGTGCAGCTGCCCCCTAGAGGGTAATTGCACCCCAAAAGACTTAGGGCACAGCGCAGCTGCGCCCGTTAGCAGAGCCAGAACTTGTAGTTTACTGTTCTTGCGATTTTTGACCATTTTTTCCTTCTAATCTTCATAACTTGAGTTATACACATCAAAATTAGTCCGTTTTCGATTCTATGGATTCATAATTCATAGAACTACAACATACAAGAATTATAACAATTTATAGAAACACTAACCAACCTAAATCTTGACCCAAAACTCATGTTCATATTATATTTTTATGTTTTAACATGATTAGCGAATTCATTCACTACGAATTCGTTTCTTAACCAAATTAATTCATTCAACTTGAGTTCTTTTCGTTTCTTATCGTATTAACACAATCCATCGCCAATTTTATAATTATAACATAACTCCTAACCAATTTTAGTCTCAAAACAGACCAAAAATACATATATTAAACAAAACTCATACTCTTCATCCTTAACATGATTTTCATGAATTTGTCAATTCTAAAATTGATTTTAGATTACCTATAACAGATTTTATGTATATCAATAACAAATATAGCCCATTTTCTTAACAATTCTCTCATCAAAATCATTTATATAGAAAACTTTGAAAAAATAAAACTAAAGTTTAAAGCTAGAATATTACATTTGATTCTTCTTTAAACCTATAATACATGATATGAATCTTCTTCTTCATCCTTCTTTGATTCTCAAAACCTTGTCAATTTACAGAGAATTTCTTTTATTTCTCTCTCAATTTCTCTCTTTCTCTATTCTTCTCTTCTTCTCTGTTTTCTAACTCTTAGCTTTAGAAAAATAATGAGCGTAACCCCCAACTAATGAATACGTAAACTTTAAGTTGGGTTATCAGTTAAAAACAATAAAAAGTTTTAGCAGTTATAAAACACAAAGAGTCTAAGCCATGTTTGGCTAACTCAAATAAGTTCTAATCCAATTATTTTAACAACTCCCTTACTATATGATACATATGTCACGCTTCATTTTATTGTTAAACTATTTAGCCACATTAAGTAATTACACAATTATAACATGTATAATTACTACACTATACATTATAAATTTACCTTTGTAACTAAAATAAACATATCTATTAGAATAAATATTTCCATTAAAATAATTGATATTTATTCCACTTGTGACGCCCCAAAAATAGGTATACATCACCCATTCTGAGTCGCCAAATACATGGTACAGAATACAAATACAAACTTAATTATACAACATGAGCTGAGAGTTTTAACACGAATATTGTCTTCTAGACAATATCCAAACTCAAATGGAGTCCTCATTACAATTAATATTACACTATTTTATAAAATAGTGAGGACTACTACAACCACCATCTCGGACCGTCACTCCATTCCCCGACTAGTCCCGTCTATGTTCTCATTTCCTAAAGAGAACAATGAAAGCAAAAGGGTGAGCTCAACTAGCCCAGTAAGAAATATCATGACTAAGATAATGCAAAATAAATTATCGTTAGCCTTCAACAGTGTTAAACCGATAGAATACAATAAACAACAAGTTTAACTACAGTGGAACAAGTAATCCATTAGAATAGTCAAGTAGAGCATGATATCTACTATCTTCTATGATTTAAAAAAATTGTCATCAATTTTATCGCTGAGACTCAGCTCAATAATTAATCCACATAACTGAATTATCCATGCACTACGGGGCAATGATATTCATTAGTATCACATCCACGAATTATCCATGCACTACGGGCCAAGGATATTCGTGTTATCACCAATGGTCATGATCATGCCAACAACTGTCCATCAATACACCACGTGCCAATGAGGACTTTTACCACATCATTTGTAACATTACAGATCATGATTATACTGATACATAGTCATAATCATACCAATCAATAGTCCATCTATGCACTACGGGCCAAAGATGACTTTCATCACAATATAAGCACGAGGATGATAACAATGATATAAGAATTCAATTAAATGAAAGCAATGATAAATTTTAAAGATTTATAATTCAATTTATCCAGAATTCAATAATGTCCAAATTGTCAACATGATACTGCTTTGTGGAGTAAAATTCAAGAATAATATTGTATCAAAAATAATTTAGACATAAAAGAAATCAATTTTTGTCATGAATAGTATCCCGTGAATAGTACTTTGTGAATAGTACCCCGTGAATAGTACTCCGACATAAAAAGATTAAACTTTAACAAGAATGTTAAAAAAAATATTCTTGTGAAACGATACTAGATGAAACGCAAATTTTAAGGATATTCTACTAATTTCAAGGAGTATAGAAGCAATACTTAACAAAATGAGTGTAGAATTCAGAATCTGAAACGAAATAATATTACTTAGATACTACAGAGTATGGAAGAAAATATTATTTCTTACGAATATTGAAAAAAAAATATCCCTTATCTTAAAAAGAAAGTACCTCTGACTGGTAGGGCAGGGATATTCTTGAAGAAAACTTATACTGTTTTTTACGCTCAAAGCTTCCTTAAACTCTAAAGAAATACGCTCAATATTATAGAAGAAACATTCTCTAATTCTGGTGTGATTTTTAATTATAAACTAAGTATCCTATTTATAGGAGAATGACATGATACTATTTAGAAAAAAAAATCACGGACTGCACAGTAAAGAAAAAATTTCACGGACGAATTCAGCTGATTTCACATGATTTTACTATGCAAACACTATACAAATACTATGCATAATAAAATATAATATATTCTATTTTTTATAAAAAATAAAACTTATTATAATATATATATATATATATATATATATATATATATATATATATATATATATAAAATAAAACTGAGATAACTTTCTACCGATAGTTTTAAAAAATGGATAAGTGGGAATCCATATAATAAGCAAAATTTACAACAAATACTTCATAAAAATCTCCTCAATATTTTTAACAACATGTATTCATCATTAATAGTATAATTCGCAATATTAACAACCAGATCATTCCCACGAAAGAGGAAGCTTTTCGATATAGATTTTTCCCTATTGGCGCGTAATTAGGTGACCAAACCCCTTTTCTCGACAAAACTTTCTAAAAATCTTCAATAATGCAAATAATAATATGAATAACTTTGTCGTCTCAATTATTAATTTAATAATATAAAAAATTATGACAATAATTGAATCATCAACGTGAGATACTATGCATCAATTACTGTAACAATAATTGAGTATAACTGAGTGACTTCTCACGTAAGCATCAATAATTACCAGGTATTTCAACAGTTAACGGTAAAACTTTTGCTATTATTTTTATAAAAAGATATTTATGTCGTTTTCTAACTCCGACAATAATTCTATTGTGGGGTTCACCAATGATTGTGTCGTCGTACAAATATTCCCTGTTAAAACTAATATCTCTCGACCAATCGAATATTTTATAACAACTTGTTTACTTTGCAAAATTTATAAATATTACCTATAACTATAACATTATATCAAATCCACACCATAATATTCAAAAAGATATTTTGAGAAAATTAAATCTTTATTCATAAAAGTTGGGGTCTTACACCACTAATTATTTTAGTTAACTCAAATGAATTATACAATTATTATATATAATCATTACATTCCTTTTTCTCACATAAATTATCTCAGTACAATTTATTTAATCCATACATCTAATCACCACTTAAATATTAATTCAATTTATTAATCTCTAACCAATAATTATTTATAGGTATATTGATTTTTCTTCTCTCACCATCAATTTATATTTTATTAACATCATTCAAGATACTAAACCTTTTCATATATTACCATGACATGTAATATATATTAAGAATACTAAATTTAATTAGCAAAACTCGTATATTTACTCACTATTTTAATTAAGTGAATTAACTCTTTTATCTACTTTACTACAACACCACTATAATATTATTCCATAATATAGTTTCAACTTAATTTAAATTACCCAATATTTATAGGGTTAATTTTCCATGCCACCAAATTTCTTATCGTGACTAATTTATTTTATTTTCTTTAATAGTTTAATCAACTATTAAATCTCATAAAAATTTAATTTCTTCACACCAAAATACATAATTCAAAATATATACACCTCATAATAAGAACTTTAATTATTAAATTCTTATTTTAATAATTTATAAAAATTCGAGTTGTCACATGAATAGTATGTTTAAGTGTTATGCATAACATATGGTACTTTGGGCTGATCACCTATTGTACTTGTTTATATTGGGTTATTAGTAAAATACTATTAATTCTAGTAGAAATTCTTGGTCCATAGTGGATACTCAGTATTACATGTTCTTTAATTTGAAAATGTTGAAACCTTTGAATTCTTTTAACAACCTTTCGGTCCATAGTGACTTTTTATTTGATTCAAAAGACAGATTTGGAACGATTGATATTTTCTTTATTCATAACATTCTTACTTAAATTCCTGAGAGATCATTTATCGTTATACCCTTTGAGATTATGAGCTTTATGTACGTCTGTTCATGTTTATTTGTTATATTACTTACTGGGCAAATATGTTGCTCATTCTTGCTTTCTTTAAACATTTCAGTTAAGGTAGAATAAGGTGGGACCTCAGGAAAAGACAAGGGCAAATGCAAGGCTATTGAATAGCTTTGTTCTTCTATGTTAGAATTTAATTCTTATGTTGTATTAAGATTTAATTATGGTTATCGATTAAGTTATGTAATGTGTTAGTAATGGTTGCGAGATTTGGGATTAGAATATTTATGTTATGTTAATGTAAGACCCCAAAATTTATGAATAAAGATTTAATTTTTTCAAAATATTTTTTTAGTATTATGGTGTGGATTTGATATAATATTATAGTTGTGGGTAGTATTTATAAATTTTGCAAAGTATGTAAGTTGTCATATAGTAATCGTTTGGTCGTGGAATATTCTTACTGTCGGGGAATATTCGTACGACGGCGCAGCCTTGTGTGGGCCTCATAACGGAAAGCGATTGGATGAAGAAAACGACAAATATAAGTTGTTTATAAATAACGGCATAGTTGTTACCGTTAATACTGTTGGAATACCCGGTGGTTAAAATACAGTAATACGTGGTGTTGCATAGTAACACACGGTATTGCACCAATTATTGATTCTTACGTAAGAAGGCACTACTCAATAATTGTTACAGTAATTACTGTTCAATATTTTATTTTATTAGTTCAATAATTGCTGCGTTGATATTTTATATTATTGTTGTTTCAATAATTGTCACCTCACAGTATTTCTCATTATCAGATCAATAATTCATATTATTTGAATAATATTATTCGATAGCATTATTGGCAATGTCTAGAAAGTTCTGTCAAGAAGAGGTTTGGTCACCTAATTGCTCGCCAATAAGGAGAAATCCTTATTGGAAAGCCCCCTTTTTCCTGGAAACTGCCTGGTTGTCAATATGGTGATTCTGTAATATTATTTGTAAATAATTAATTATTAATTTATATGATAAGGAAAATATTTATTTTATGTGGATATAGATGGAGAAATTTTTTAATGTGATAATTGTTGAAAATTGATATTTTATCTTTTCTGATAAAATAATTCATTTAAATATATTATTATATTATAATAATATAATAATGGTGATATTTTTATAATGAATGTATGATATATGAATAAACGAGGAGAAAGAGTATTTTTATTATAAAAAATATTTAACACATATTTTGTGTGTTGATGGACCCCATTTTTGACTGAAATTTGATTATAGCCTGCAAAATCATCCGTATGTGGATTTCGATCAATTTCTGTTTGGAATTTGGAAAAACTTAAACTTACAAAATTGTAGAGAATTGAATTTTCTGTGGAATGGACATAAGATTTGAATTTTTCTGATAAATGAATTATTGAAGTTCCTGAATAATTGATTTTTGGAGTTTAAAATGTTTTTTTTAGAAAAATGTTTTTTCCATTTGGTGGGCCCCACTTGCACATGTTAATTGCTGAAATCAGATGTCTTTGGTGTGCGTAGGAAATTTATTAAAAAATAATAATATTTTATTAAATTTTCTGCTTTGGTATGCTAAGCATTTTCCTATAAATAGGGTGCTTAGTTAGAATTAAAAATCACACCAGAAATAAGTTTTCTTTCTCTATATATTGTTGAGCGTATTTTTGTGAGTATTTAGATACTTTGAGAGTTGCTATTCAGTACAACTTTTTTTCAGCGTTATATCCGATATTCAGTCAGAAGTACTATTCTTTTGAGGTAAGGGATGTTATTTTTGTTCAATATTCGCTTGAAATAATATTTTTTTCCATACTCTGTAGTATGCAAGTAATATTATTTCGTTTCAGATTTTGAATTATATACTCGTTTGTTAAAATTTTGGCTTCTATACTCCATGAAATTAGTAGAATATCCTTGATATTTGCGCTTCATCCAGTATCTTTTCATAAAAATATTATTCTGAGCATTCTTGATAAGTTTTAACTTTTTCATGCCGGAATACTATTCATGGGGTTACTATTCCCGAAGTACTATTCACGGGGTACTATTCACTCAAGTACTATCCACTCGGGGTACTATTCATGATAAAAATTAATTTCTTTTCAGTCCAAATTATTTTTGGTTCAATATTATTCTTAAATTTTACTCCACAAAGCAGTATCATGTTGACAATTTGGACGTTATTGATTTCCGGATAAATTAAATTATAAATCTTTAAAAATTTATCCTTGAACTTGTTTTATTGAATTCTTATATCATTGTCATCATCCTCATGTTTATAATATGTTGAAAGTCATCTGTGCCCTATAGTGCATAGATGGACTTTGTATGATTATGACAAGGGATTATTCGGTATAATCATGACCGTAATGTTATAAATGATGTGATAAAAGTCCTCATTGGCCCGTAGTGCATTGATGGACAGTTGTTGGCATGATCATGACCATTGATGAATACACGAATATCCTTGGCCCGTAGTGCATGGATAATTTATGGCCGTGATACTAATGAATATCTTTGGCCGTAGTGCATGGATGATGTGGATTATTTATTAAGCTGAGTCTCAGCGATAAAAGTGATGAAAAACCTTTTAAATCATAGAAGATAGTAGATTTTATTCTCTACTTGACTCTTCTAATGGATTGCTTGTTCTTCTGCAGTTAAACTTGATGTTTGTTATATTTTATCAGTTTAACACTGTTGAAGGCTAACGATAAATTATTCTGCATTATCTTAGTCATAATATTTTTTACTGGGCTAGTTGAGCTCACCCTTTTGCTTTCATTGTCCTCTTCAGGAAATGAGAACGTAGTTGGGACTAGTCGGGGAATGGAGTGACGGTCCAGACGATAGCATTAGTAGTCCTCACTATTATATAAAATAGTGTGATAATGAATGTATTGAGGACTTCATTTGAGTTGAATACTTTCTAGAAGATAATATTCGTATTAAAACTCTCAGTTTATATTTTGTCGTATTGTACACGACAGTTGTATTATTAAGTTGTATTTGAATTTTGTACCATGTATTTGGCGACTCAAGATGGGTGATGTATACCTATTTTGGGGGCGTCACAGTTGGTATCAAAGCTTAGGGATATGATCCCTAGTTAAGATGTGAGACAAGAACTAGGAGGGGAGAGACGGGGTATTCCTTCACTAGTATGACCTACCTAAGTTTAATTTGTTATTTAATTGGTCGGTCAGAGTATATGGATAATATGTGGCATGTCAATTAAGCATTGTTTTGTGACAGTAAAATGGCACTGAAGATGTCTTGGGAGAAGTTCCAAGAATTGTTCAACGACAAGAACTTTCCTGAAAGTATTCGTCACATGAAGGAGGTAGAGTTCATCAAGCTGGAGCAAAACAATATGAACGTATCGCAGTACGAAGCTAAGTTTGTCGAGTTGTCCCGATTTGCATCCCATTTAGTTGATAATGGGGAGAGAATGACGCGAATGTTTCTGCGAGGTTTGAAACCCGAAATACGTCAATACCTCATTTCTCACAAACTTTATTTATATTTAGATGTTGTGAATAGGGCTCAGTTATTGGAGCGCGATAATGAGTCGACTCAACTGAAGAATAACGACCAACAACTCAATGATAATCGTACCATTGGCAACGGCCATCGGAACAATGATAATCATCGTGGAGGAAATTATCATGCCAGAAATAGTAACCACTTCGGTGGTAATCATGGTCAGGATAATAGGAAAGGCGAACTAAGTGAGAATAACTTCAAGAAGAGAAGGTTCAATAATGATGAAAAGACAACGGCTGTAAGACCCCAAATTATTAATAAATGAAATTTAAATTCCTCTATTTATTATTTTGAAATAGTAAGGGTTGATTTGATTAATGTGGTTAGTTATGGGTAAAATGCGCGAATATTTCAAATAAGCAAGTGGTCCTAAAATATTCATTGTTGTCGGGGAATATTTGTTTGGTCGTGGAATATTCTTGTTATTGGGGAATATTCGTACAACGGCGCAGCCCTGTGTGGGTCCCATAACAGAAAGCGATTGGATGAAGAAAATGACAAAAATAAGTTGTTTATAAATAACGGCGTAGTTGTTACCGTTAATACTGTTGGAATACCCGGTGGTTAAAACGCAGTAATACGCGTTGTTGCACAGTAGCACACGGTATTGTACCAATTATTGATTCTTATGCAAGAAGGCACTACTCAATAATTGTTACAGTAATTACTGTTCAATATTGTATTTTATTGATTCAATAATTGCTGCGTTGATATTTTATATTACTGTTGTTTTAATAATTGTCACTACACAGTATTTTCTATTATCGGAACAATAATTCATATTATCTGAATAATATTATTAGATAACATTATTGGCAATGTCTAGAAAGTTCTGTCTAAGGAGAGGTTTGGTCATCTAATTGCGCGCCAGTAAGGAGATATCCTTAGTGGAAATCCCCCTCTTTCCTGGGAACGGTCTGGTTGCCAGTACTGTAATTCTGTAATATTATTTGTGTATAATTAGTTATTGATTTATATGATGAGGAAAATATTGATTTTATGTGGATATAGATGGAGAAAATTTTTAATGTGACAATTGTTGAAAATTAATATTTTATCTTTTTCTGATAAAATAATTCATTTAAATATATTATTTTAATAATATATTGATGATGATATTTTTACAATGAATGTGGGATATATGAGTATATGAGGAGGAAGAGTATTTTTGTGGCATTAAATGATTAACACATGTTTTGTGTGTTGGTGGACACAATTCATGACCGAAAATTTATTATTGACTGTAAAATCGCCCGTTTGTGAATTTCGGTCAATTTTTGTTTAGAATTTGGAAAAACTTTCTTCTGCAAAGTTGTAGAGAATTGAATTTCCTATAAAAACTCGCGAGATTTGAATTTTCTGAATAAAGGGCTATTTATTATGAATTATTGAAGTTCTGAAGTTCCGAAATAATTGATTTTTGGAAGTTTTAATTATTTTTATTAAGAAAAACGTTTTTGACATTTGAGTGGCACATGTTAATGGTGGAAATCAGCTGATGTGGTGTGCTAAGGAAATTAAAAAAATTATATTATTAATTTATTCAATTTTCTGCTTTGGTGTTCTAAGCATTTTCCTATAAATAGGGTGTTTAGGTTAGAATTGAAAATCACACCAGAAATACAAGTTTCTCTCTCTATATCGAGCGTATTCTTGTAAGTATTTGATACTTTGAGTGTTGCTATACGGTGCAAGTTTCCTTCAGCACTATATCTAGTATTCCAGTCAGAAGTACCATATTTTCGAGGTAAGGGATGTTATTTCTTCTTAAATGATATTATTTTCTTCAATATCATTATGCCGAAGTATTGATCTGAACTTTTTATCAAATTTGGAACTTTTCATGTCGGGGTTACTATTCATGAGTTACTATTCACGAGTTACTATTCACGAGTTACTATTCACCGAAAAATGAAATTTTCTTCTTTTCGTCCAAAATATCTATTCTGGATACTAGTTTTGATTGTATCCATGTTTTGATCATTCTTGAATTTTACTCCACTATGATTATTTATGAGGTATTTTTGGACATGGAATAGCTGAAATACGAATCCTTAATATTTATTATTTTGTTTCACTGGATTCGTTTCTTTTAAAATATTTTTCATCATCCTCAGTCCTAAATGATGATATAATTGAATATCTTTGGCCTATAGTGCAAAGATTGATGATTTCTGATGAATATCTTTGGCCCGTAGTGCAAAGATGAACAGGTGTTGAGATGAACATGATCGACTGGTGATACAAATGAATATCTTTGGCCTGTAGTGCAAAGATGAATATTTGATTAAAGATGGTTATTGATTGTTGTTACAGGGATAAAATATTGATGATGGACTTTTAAATCTTAGAAGATAGTAGAACTCATTCTCTACTTGACTCTTCTAATGGTTTGCTGTTTCCACTGCAGTTATTGATTTAAAATTTGTTGTCTATTGTATTCTATTAGATTTTTCCCTGTTGAAGACTAACGATAATTTGTTGTATATTATCTTAGTCATAATATTCTTTACTGGGCTAGTTGAGCTCACCTTTTTCCTTGTTGTTCCAATTTTCTTCTCAGGAGGCGAGAATGTAGCGAGTACTAGTCGGGGTGTGGAATGATGGTTCAAGACAGTTATTTTAGTAGTCCTCACTATTTTGTAAAATAGTGTATCAATAAGTATAATGAGGACTTAATTGAGTATGAATACTGTCTAGATGACAATATTTGTATTTAAACTCACAGTATATGTGTTGTCGTATTTTGCACGACAATTGTAATAATAAAGTTGTAGTTATTTTCTGTACCATGTATTTGGCGACTCAGAATGGGTTGGATGGATTGAACCTGTTTTGGGGGCGTCACAGTTGGTATCAGAGCTTAGGGATATGATCTCTGGCGGAGATCGGGAAATAGAACTAGGAGAGGAGAGACGAGTAAATCCTTCGCTAGTATGTCCTACCTAAGCTTATCTGTTGGTCGGTCATAATATAGGGATATTATGTGATTTGTTAATTTGTTAAATTAACCCTTGTTTATGGCAGTATTTGAGAATGTCGATTGAGAATGTTAACAGTGGAGTAAATGAGACCGTGAAGACACCTTTGCTCACCAACGAGGAGAACGTGCAACAGGCTGGCAATATTCCTCCTGTAAACAACACCACTGAGCAGATGATGAACGACGGGATGTTTAGGAGTTTTTTTCAGTTCATGCAAAACCAGACGAGGTAGACTCGTGTACAAAATACGGGTGGAAATGATAGCAATGCGCGGCTTGTCACAGCCAAGCAGTTCAAAGAGTTGGGACCACCAGAATTCTGGAGAAAGCCGGATCCGATTAAGGCGGAGACGTGGGTCAAGCAAATTACCAAGATATTCGATGTCTTGGGATGTGCGGAGGAACAGAAGGTTCCATTCGCCACCTTTATGTTCCGTGGCGAGGCAGACTACTGGTGGGAGTCTGTGAAGCGTACCCATCCAGCCGCACTCAACATGTCTTGGGAGACATTTCAGAAACTATTCAATGACAAGTACTTTTCTGAAAGTATTCGTCATATGAAGGAGGTAGAGTTTATTAGACTGGAGCAGAATAACATGACGGTGTCCCAATACGAGGCGAAATTTGCAGAGTTGTCCAGGTTTGCACCTCATTTGGTAGAGAATGAGGAACGTATGACGCGGATGTTTCTGAGAGGTTTGAAACCCGGCATACGTCAATATCTCATTTCTCATAAATTTTCTCTCTATTCAGATGTTGTCAACAGGGCTCAATTATTAGAGCGAGATAGCGAGTATGATCAATCGAGGGACCACAACCAGGATTATACCAGTGACAGCAGTCATCAGAACAACGATAACCAGTGGAGAAAGACGAATACGGACAAGAACGGCAACCACTCTGGTGGTAATCGTGGCCATGAATATAGAAGAAGCGAGTCGGGAGGAGATTTTAAAAAGAGGAGATTCAACAATGATAATACGAAGACGTCAGCACCAGCAGCAACTGGTTCCAAGGGAGGAGAGCGACCACCGGTCATATGCTATAAGTGCAGAAAAGAAGGACATATCAGCCCAAACTGCCCACAACAGTTTAAGGTATGTTATAACTGTGGAAAGGAAGGACATATCGCTCGAGATTGTACTGTAGCGAAACCAAGTCCAACGGGGGTGGTGACTCAAAAAGTTGTCCCAGAAAAGTCAAAGTCAACGGTTCCTGGAAGAGCATTTTTCGTGACTGGTCAGAATGCGAGGAACCCGAACGAAGTTAGCACGGGTTAGTTAATTATAAATTTTTGCGAAGTCAATATCTTATTAGATACCGGTTCTACCCATTCATTTATCTCTTGCTTGCGTTCAACGTTTAAACTTGACTCCGGAGAAATTAGACTTTGACTTATCTGTTGAAACTCTGTTAGGAGAAATTTTCTTCACATCCATTGTTTATAAATCTTGTTTGATCCAAGTTGGCACCATCACATTACCTGTTGACCTTATCTCTTTAAAGATACTTGCTTTTGATGTGATTTTAGAAATTGATTGGTTAACTACTCATCATGCCAAAATTGATTGCTTTCGTAAGGTTGTTAGTCTTCATATTCCTAAGCAACCTGTTATTCAAATTCAAGCAACCAAACCATTGAAGTCAAACTCTTTCATATCAAGCCGTAAAGTCATTCGTTTATTGAAAAACGGATGTCAAGCTTTCTTAGCTATGTTATGGACTTGAACAAAATACGTCAGATTTGAATGATATTTCTATCGTTAGTAAATCCCTGACGTATTTCCTGAAGAATCTCTTGGCCTACGTGTGATATTGAATTTTGTATCATTTTTGAATCTGGTACAAAACTCACTTCTAAAATCTCATATCGAATGGCTCCTATTTAACTTCAGGAGTTAAAAACCCAACTGTAGAAGTTTGTACCCGAGCCTCTATCTGGTGACTTCCTTTGTGGAATGCACTGAAGCCAGACTCTCCGTAGGGGATACCATATTCGTGTGGTAGTAACCTGATAGGTGTCATTGTGACGTGCTATCCAAGATTGGGATATGAGTCACAGTTGAGAGCAACCTAAGTCAGTAATCGAAATACGTAGCTTTCTAGGCTTAGCTGGTTACTATCGGAGATTCGTGGAAGGAATCTTGAATCGCTACTTCGTTAACTCAGCTGACTCGAAAAGATACAAACTTCGAATGGACCGAGGAATACGAGAAGAGCTTCCAAGAATTCAACATGCGACACTGACGTTGGCTCGAGCTGTTGAAAGATTTTGATCATACCATCCAATACCATCCAGAAAATGTGAAAGCGGTAGCTGACGCATTGAGTAGAAGATCGTATGCGAGTACGAGTGCGATATTGTTGAACACAAAGACTTATTTTGTATAATATATAAATGATAGAGATAGAGTTAATGACTCTAGGAACCCACGTGATGATATACGAGTAAAATCGACTTTAATCGATAACGTTAAAGTCACTCAAGCTACAGACCTGGAGCTGATGAATATAAAGAAGAAGGTGCAAGAATGTGTTATTCTAGAAGTAAGAGTCGATGAAGAGAAGAAAGCTCAAGCCTTCAATTTATTTGAAATCCTCGATCGAGTAGGAACTGTGGCCTATAGACTCGCCTTAACGCTAAGTATGTCACGTGTTCATAACGTTATTCACGTATCGATATGTGGACGACCCAAACCACGTTATTGAGTTAGAACCAGACGAGATAGCCGAAGACTTAACGTACGAAGAGGTACCTGTCAAGATCTTGGATAGGAAGGAGCATATCCTACGCACGAAGGTCATACCACAAATTAAAGTTTTGTGGAGAAACCATGCTATTGAGGAAATGACCTTGGTGTTGGAAACGAAAATGAATGCAAGGTATCCTCATCTTTTCGAAATACCAGGTACGTATGTCAATTTCGAAGACGAAATTTCATAAGGAGGGGAGGTTGTAAGACCCCAAATTATTAATAAATGAAATTTAAATTCCTCTATTTATTATTTTGAAATAGTAAGGGTTGATTTGATTAATGTGGTTAGTTATGGGTAAAATGCGCGAATATTTCAAATAAGCAAGTGGTCCTAAAATATTCATTGTTGTCGGGGAATATTTGTTTGGTCGTGGAATATTCTTGTTGTTGGGGAATATTCGTACAACGGCGCAGCCTTGTGTGGGCCCCATAACAGAAAGCGATTGGATGAAGAAAACGACAAAAATAAGTTGTTTATAAATAACGGCGTAGTTGTTACCGTTAATACTGTTGGAATACCCGGTGGTTAAAACGCAGTAATACGCGTTGTTGTACAGTAGCACACGGTATTGCACCAATTATTGATTCTTACGCAAGAAGGCACTACTCAATAATTGTTACAGTAATTACTGTTTAATATTGTATTTTATTGATTCAATAATTGCTGCGTTGATATTTTATATTACTGTTGTTTTAATAATTGTCACTACACATTATTTTCTATTATCGGAACAATAATTCATATTATCTGAATAATATTATTAGATAACATTATTGGCAATGTCTAGAAAATTCTGTCTAAGGAGAGGTTTGGTCATCTAATTGCGCGCCAGTAAGGAGATATCCTTAGTGGAAAGCCCCCTCTTTCCTAGGAACGGTCTGGTTGCCAGTACTGTGATTCTGTAATATTATTTGTGTATAATTAGTTATTGATTTATATGATGAGAAAAATATTGATTTTATGTGGATATAGATGGAAAAAATTTTTAATGTGACAATTGTTAAAAATTAATATTTTATCTTTTTCTGATAAAATAATTCATTTAAATATATTATTTTAATAATATATTGATGATGATACTTTTACAATGAATGTGGGATATATGAGTATATGAGAAGGAAGAGTATTTTTGTGGCATTAAATGATTAACACATATTTTGTGTGTTGGTGGACACAATTCTTGACCGAAAATTTATTATTGACTGTAAAATCGTTCATTTGTAGATTTCGGTCAATTTCTGTTTAGAATTTGGGAAAACTTTCTTCTGTAAAGTTGTAGAGAATTTAATTTCCTATAAAAACTCGCGAGATTTGAATTTTCTGAATAAAGGACTATTTATTATGAATTATTGAAGTTCTGAAGTTCCGAAATAATTGATTTTTGGAAGTTTTAATTATTTTTATTAAGAAAAACGTTTTTGACATTTGAGTGGCACATGTTAATGGTGGAAATCAGCTGATGTGGTGTGCTAAGGAAATTAAGAAAATTATATTATTAATTTATTCAATTTTCTGCTTTGGTGTTCTAAGCATTTTCCTATAAATAGGGTGCTTAGGTTAGAATTAAAAATCACACCAGAAACATATGTTTCTCTCTCTTTCTCTCTCTATATCGAGCGTATTCTTGTGAGTATTTGATACTTTGAGTGTTGCTATACGGTGCAAGTTTCCTTCAGCACTATATCTAGTATTCCAGTCAGAAGTACCGTATTTCCGAGGTAAGGGATGTTATTTCTTCTTAAATGATATTATTTTCTTCAATATCATTATGCCGAAGTAATGATCTGAACTTTTTATCAAATTTGGAACTTTTCATGTCGGGGTTACTATTCATGAGTTACTATTCACGAGTTACTATTCACGAGTTACTATTCACTGAAAAATGAAATTTTCTTCTTTTCGTCCAAAATATCTATTCTGGATACTAGCTTTGATTGTATCCATGTTTTGAGCATTCTTGAATTTTACTCCACTATGATTATTTATGAGGTATTTTTGGACATGGAATAGCTGAAATACGAATCCTTAATATTTATTATTTTGTTTCACTGGATTCGTTTCCTTTAAAATATTTTTCATCATCCTCAGTCCTAAATGATGATATAATTGAATATCTTTGGCCTGTAGTGCAAAGATTGATGATTTCTGATGAATATCTTTGACCCGTAATGCAAAGATAAACAGGTGTTGAGATGAACATGATCGACTGGTGATACAAATGAATATCTTTGGCCTGTAGTGCAAAGATGAATATTTGATTAAAGATGGTTATTGATTGTTGTTACAGGGATAAAATATTGATGATGGACTTTTAAATCTTAGAAGATAGTAGAACTCATTCTCTACTTGACTCTTCTAATGGTTTGCTGTTTCCGCTGCAGTTATTGATTTAAAATTTGTTGTCTATTGTATTCTATTAGATTTTTCCCTGTTGAAGACTAACGATAATTTGTTGTATATTATCTTAGTCATAATATTCTTTACTAGGCTAGTTGAGCTCACCCTTTTCCTTGTTGTTCCAATTTTCTTCTCAGGAGGCGAGAATGTAGCGAGTACTAGTCGGGGTGTAGAATGATGGTTCAAGACAGTTATTTTAGTAGTCCTCACTATTTTGTAAAATAGTGTATCAATAAGTATAATGAGGACTTAATTGAGTATGAATACTGTCTAGATGACAATATTTGTATTTAAACTCACAGTATATGTGTTGTCGTATTTTGCACGACAATTGTAATAATAAAGTTGTAGTTATTTTCTGTACCATGTATTTGGCGACTCAGAATGGGTTGGATGGATTGAACCTGTTTTGGGGGCGTCACAGCGGCACCCGTTTCCAAGGAAGAAGAACGACCACCAGTCGTATGTTTCAAATGCGGACAGGAGGGACATATCCGTCCAAACTGTATGCAGCAACCCAAAACGTGTTTCAATTGCGGAAGAGAAGGTCACTTAGCTCGATTTTGTCGTGTAGTGAAGTCAAGTTTAGCTGGGATGCTGACGCCAAATGATGTCTCATACAAGTCAAAGTCGGTAGTTTAAGTGAGAGCGTTTGTCGAGGAACCTGAACGAAGCTATCACGGGTAAGTTAATCATAAACTCTTGCGAAGTTTATACCTTATTCGATATCGGTTCTACCCATTCTTTTATTTCTCCTACTTGCGCTCAACGTTTAAATTTGACCCAAGTACAAAACTAATTTCTAAAACCCTCAAATATTTCTTCATCCAAAACAAACGTAACATGAGCCAAAGACGTTGGCTCGAGCTATTGAAGATTACGACCATACCATTCAATATCATCGTAAAAGAGCAAACGTGATAGCTGACGCGTTGAGTAGAAGATCGTATGCAGTTACGAGTGCGACGTTGTTAACACAAAGACCCATTTCGTATGACTTACTCTAGAGACCCACGTGATGATATTAAATATACGATTAGAACCAACTTTAATCGATAAAGTTAAAGCCACTTAGGCTACAGACTCAGAGCTAATGAATATGAAGAAGAAGGTTCAAGAGGGCGTTATTTTAGAAGCAAGTGCTGCTGAATAGAGGAAATCTCAACCCTCGATTTAATTGGCCCATTTGAAATCCTTGATTGAGTAGGAACTGTAGTTTATAGACTCGCTTTACCGCCAAGTATGCCGCGTGTTCATAATATTTTTTTTTGTATCGATGTTACGTAAATATGTGGACGACCCGAGCCACATTATTGAATTAGAACCGGACGAGATAACTGAAGATTTAACGTATGAAGAGGTACCTATTAAAATCTTAGATACGAAGAAACATATTTTACGCTCAAAGGTTATACCTCAAGAGTTAGAATTTGACGAGGTATCCTCATCTGTTCGGCATACCAGGTACGTACGTAAATTTCGAGGGCGAAATTTTATAAGGAGGGAAGATTGTAAGTCCCCAAAATTTATGAATAAAGATTTAATTTTCTCAAAATATTTTTTTAGTATTATGGTGTAGATTTGATGTAATATTATAGTTATGGGTAGTATTTATAAATTTTACAAAGTATGCAAGTTGTCATATAATATTCGTTTGGTCATGGAATATTCTTACTGTCGGGGAATATTCGTACGACGGCGCAACCTTGTGTGGGCCCTATAACGAAAAGCGATTGGATGAAAAAAATGACAAGTATAAGTTGTTTATAAATAACGGCGTAGTTGTTACTGTTAATACTGTTGGAATACCCGGTCGTTAAAATACAGTAATACGCAATGTTGCACAGTAGCACACGGTATTGTACCAATTATTGATTCTTACGTAAGAAGGCACTACTCAATATTTGTTACAGTAATTACTATTCAATATTTTATTTTATTGGTTCAATAATTGCTGCGTTGATATTTTATATTATTGTTGTTTCAATAATTGTCACCGCACAGTATTTCTCATTATCAGATCAATAATTCATATTATTTGAATAATATTATTAGATAGCATTATTGACAATGTCTAGAAAGTTCTGTCAAGGAGAGGTTTGGTCACCTAATTGCGCGCTAGTAAGGAGAAATCCTTATTGGAAAGCCCCCTTTTTCCTGGGAACAGCCTGGTTGTCAATATGGTGATTCTGTAATATTATTTGTGAATAATTAATTATTAATTTATATGATAAGGAAAATATTCATTTTATGTGGATATAGATGGAGAAAATTTTTAATGTGATAATTGTTGAAAATTGATATTTTATCTTTTCTGATAAAATAATTCATTTAAATATATTATTATATTATAATAATATAATAATGGTGATATTTTTACAATGAATGTGTGATATATGAATAAATGAGGAGAAAGAGTATTTTTGTTACAAAAAATGTTTAACACATGTTTTGTGTGTTGATGGACCACATTTTTGACTGAATTTTGATTATAACCTTCAAAATCGTCCGTATGTGGATTTCAGTTAATTTTTATTTGGAATTTAGAAAAACTTAAACTTACAAAGTTGTAGAGAATTGAATTTCCTATGGAATGGACATAAGATTCGATTTTTTTTGATAAAAGGGCTATTTATTATGAATTATTGAAGTTCCGAAATAATTGATTTTTGGAGTTTAAAATGTTTTTTTAGAAAAACGTTTTTTCTATTTGGTGGGCCCCACTTGCACATGTTAATACCCAAAATCAGATGTCTTTGGTGTGCGTAGGAAATTCATTAAAAAATAATAATATTTTATTAAATTTTCTACTTTGGTGTGCTAAGCATTTTTCTATAAATAGGGTGCTTAGTTAGAATTGAAAATCACACTAGAAACAAGTTTTCTTTCTCTTTATATTGTCGAGCGTATTTTTGTGAGTATTTAGATACTTTGAGAGTTGCTATTCAGTGCAAGTTTTTTTCAGCGTTATATCTGATATTCAGCCAAAAGTACTATTCTTTTGAGGTAAGGGATGTTATTTTTGTTCAATATTCGCTTGAAAAAATATTTTCTTCCATACTCTGTGGTATGTAAGTAATATTATTTCGTTTCAGATTTCGAATTCTATACTCGTTTGTTAAAATTTTGGCTTCTATACTCTATGAAAATAGTAGAATATCCTTGATATTTGCACTTCATCCAGTATCTTTTTATGAAAATATTATTCTGAGCATTCTTGATAAGTTTTAACTTTTTTATGTCGGAGTACTATTCACAAGGTTACTATTCCTGAAGTACTATTCACTCGTGTATTATTCACTCGGGGTACTATTCATGATAAAAATTGATTTATTTTCAGTCCAAATTATTTTTGGTACAATATTATTCTTGAATTTTACTCCACAAAGTAGTATTATGTTGTTAATTTGGACGTTATTGATTTCTGGATAAATTAAACTATAAATCTTTAAAAATTTATCCTTGAACTTGTTTTATTGAATTCTTATATTATTATCATCATCCTCATGTTTATAATATGTTGAAAGTCATCTGTGCCCTGTAGTGCATAGATGGACTTGGTATGATTATGACCATGGATTATTCGGTATAATCATGACCGTAATGTTACAAATGATGTGGTAAAAGTCCTCATTGGCCAGTAGTGTACTGATGGACAGTTGTTGGCATGATCATGCCCATTGATGAATACATGAATATCCTTGGCCCGTAGTGCATGGATAATTTGTGGTCGTGATACTAATGAATATCCTTGGCCGTAGTGCAAGGATGATGTGGATTATTTATTAAGGTGAGTCTCAGCGATAAAAGTGATGAAAATCTTTTAAATTATAGAAGATAGTAGATTTTATTTTCTACTTGACTCTTCTAATGAATTGCTTGTTCCGCTGCAGTTAAACTTGATGTTTGTTATATTTTATCAGTTTAACACTGTTGAAGGTTAACGATAAATTATTCTGCATTATCTTAGTCATAATATTTTTTACTGGGCTAGTTGAGCTCACCCTTTTGCTTTCATTGTCCTCTTCAGGAAATGAGAACGTAGTTGGGACTAGTCGGGGAACGGAGTGACGGTCCAGGCGATAGCATTAGTAGTCCTCACTATTCTATGAAATAGTGTGATAATAAATGTATTGAGGACTCCATTTGAGTTGAGTACTGTCTAGAAGACAATATTCGTATTAAAACTCTCAGTTTATATTTTGTCGTATTATACACGACAGTTGTATTATTAAGTTATATTTGAATTTTGTACCATGTATTTGGCGACTCAAGATGGGTGATGTATACCTATTTTAGAGGTGTCACAGTTAATGTAAATATTTCTATTATTTCGCTATTAGTCATTATTACTATATTGTATAAGTTAGATCATGGAACACCAGAGTCAAGGTACATGTATCTTAATTTGGGGGCGTCACAATATACGAGTTAGTGTACACCACATGTGATAGTTACTAATTAAATTATAAATATATTTAGGTTGATAAACTTTATAGAAAACATCATCCAATCACCTGTTAATTGACGTAAGGGGGATATCATTTACTTTTATACTCCTAAATCTAAACTTACTATGGTAAATATGACTTCTATAATTCTTGAAATGATTAGAAGTTCTTTTGAGGTTTGCGATTCATCTAATATCATTTCACTTGAAATTTTGATTTACATGAACCTTCGTATTAAATTTTAAATCGTTATCTTTAAAATATGAATTTTGAATATTATTCTTGAATTTGACTCCACATTTGGGTCATTATGTCGATAATTTGGACATTATTAGACTCTGAACAAATTAAATGTCAAATCTCGTATATTTATTCTTTTATCTTATTATTCTTATAACTTCCGTTCATCCTTTATATCACTATTATTAAAATCAAGTTATTTTGAATATCTTTGGCCTGAGTGTAAAGATAATATGATTGGTGAATGTCTTTGGCCTGAGTGCGAAGATGATATATTTGTTGAGTGTTTTTTGTCTATATGACAAGGACACATGGTGAAAAGTTGTAACGAACGAGAATTTTTATGTAATTTAAAAATATTTATTGAATTAAATAAATATTTTAATTAATTTATTTATTGAGATAAATAAATAATTGATGAAATTGTGGTGTAATAATTTAGTTAAAATGTGTTATAATAATTAAATTAATGAATGATAGTTTTATGATTAAAAGATTTAATTTAATGAGATAATTAAATTAAATGAATTATTGAATAATTATGGTGTAGTTCTAATTTGATTTAATAATTAAATTAGAGATTTATTAGTTTGTTAAAAAAAATTATAATCTATAATAGAAATTATAATTATATGACAAGTGTTAATTTGAGTTATGAACTTAATTAAATTAGTTGTATAATGGGTGTGACATAAGAACTATATAATATAAGAAATATAAAAATAATCTAAAGTGGGATATTTGAGACTAGCCAAACATAACCTTGTGTCTCTTGGTGTTTGTAACAGCTGAACCTATTGGTTTCTTTTACCTGATGACTTGAGATGACACACGATGTTATATCAGTGTTAGTGGGTTACGTGTTTTTCCTAAAGGCTAAGAATAGAGAGTATAGAGAGGAAGAAAACACAGAGTGTTAGAGAGAAATTGAAAGAGCTAGAGAGAAAATTGAGAGTTCTCTGTGAATTGGGAATCAAGGGAACAAGGTTTGGAATCATCATCTTTGCTAATATAAATCAAGGATTTAAGGTATAATCTATTCTAAATTCTAACTCTTAGTTTTGTAATATCTATTCTTTGTGATTTAGAAGTTTTGTTGGATTGTTAATTATGTATGTATGGTCTTGTAAAATCTGATAATTATCATCTATGAAGCAATATTTAGTGATCAAATTCATAAAATTTGGTTGGTAGAAGAAAAATTTAAATAACAGTGTTATATATGTGTATTATGGCTGTGCTAGAGTCAAAAATTAGTTATGAATTAATGCTGTAAATTGAAGATTGATAATTGTTTATGTTAGAACTCTATGATACGAAAGTAATGTAGTTTGAACAAATCAAAATGGTTGAAAATCGAAGTCGTGGTGACTGATTTCGCTATGTATGATAAAATATGAAAATTAGTATGAACTTGGAATTGGAGACCTTAAATTGGTTGTTAAAGTTGTTTGTGATGTTAGAATTACTTTATAAATATTTGGTCTTGAGTTTATAAAGCTTAAAAACATCTAGGTTTGGTTAATTTGGTGTTGGGTGAAGAAATTGGAATTCTTTTGTAAAGAGCAGAGTCTGTGTTCGTGTTCTGGAAAACTGAGTCTGGGGTCTAGTACAGGCGCACTGCTTTTGGGCGCGGGCGCACTGGACCCAGTAGTAGCTAAGGCGCGGCCGCGCCAGTGGTTAGTCAGACCCAATAATGAACTGTTAACAATATAGCTTGGGGAATGTTAACTTAACTTATTTTAATGATTATAGAGTAGCCTAAAACATGTTATAAGATATAATAACATATTGTAATCACAAAGTTGAAACTATAAGTTATGAATTAATAAATTGTAAAAGTTTGGAATGTGATGTCATGAAAATTGAAGTTGTGTTTCAATCACCATGTTAATATAACTAATTTGTATTATGATCCTAATGGTATATGTAGGGTATTTGGTGAACATTTGTAATAATTGTGTAGCTTACACACGAGGCAAGTTTCCTAAACCCTAATCTTATGTTGAGCAAGTTTCTTGGTTCTACCTTGTTTACGATTATGCAAGCTCTTGTATTCTAATTCTTTTACATTAAGCAAGTTTCATATTCCTAACTTGATATCGTTTTGCAAGTTCCTAAAACTTTAATCTTTTATTGAGCAAGTTCCTAACTTTAGTTTCTTGCCATTCAAAGCATAAATTGTTCAAGTTCATTATCCCAAATGAGTTTTTCCAACTCTTTTGGATGTAATACTTCGTATATACAATGTCTATTCAATTGTATATTATTGACACTAAATCTTTGATGTAAGTATCGTTGTTCAATCTTATATTATCGTGTTGAACCTTCGAATAGCAAATAAACCTTTATTGATTAGACTAATACATAATTGATGAGTGTTCTAAAATTCTAGAATAACTGTTAAGCTATTCCAAACTAAACTTTCTTTAGTGCGGAAATCCTAAAGTCAAACTAAGATGAACAACCCTAATATGGGGGATTATGTACGCGTTAGCGTTTAGATGTTTGTGCAGAATACATGGTACGAATGACTGATCCCCCTAAGTACGAAAGTAAAGGTCTGTATAGTCTAATAACTGTTAAAGGTTGAAGTAGAAATACTTAATAACCTTGGGACATAGTTCATGGTCTTAAAGACCCTCAGATATAAACCTCGAACTTGTTTACTAATCTTGACTCAAAGAACAAGTTCTTAATTATCAGTAATCATTGCCTACTCTTATGTTAAGTCCAGACCCGTGACAATAGCAAATAATAGGATCGCTCTATCCTTAGTCACATCGCTAAGGTGACGAGTAGGGATCATGTTAGCACATATAAAACTGTACCACGCCTTCCCATAGCGACTGAGTGCATAATGCAGGAAACTCATCTTCTCACCCGTCATATCATTGGTTTTCCATGTTGTCCTGGGCTTGCAAAGCCTCCTAACAATATCGTCCAAGTCATAGCTATGAAGTCCCTATTCCAAATAGTCCCTGGCCTCATGGCTAGGTGTCGCGAAAAATGCATTGATGGCTTGGCTTCCAAATGCCACTGATCGCCCCCTGACTTGAACAACGAAAGAACCATCGACACTGGCATTTGCATAGAACTCACGAACCACGGATACGATGACCGACTCGGGTGATTTTGTGAAGTGCACCCACTTGAGTCCCAGGATCATGGCCGTCAGCTCGCCATCTTTTGTTTGAGCAGGCCTCAAACCCAGTTCAGGAACCAAGTTTTGATTGGCAAAGGAGTTCTTGTACCGTTTCTATGCCTTTTCGCTAACGAATTTGGCATTGTCCCAAGTCTGTGGTGCTGCGAATGAGGAGGCGTCGACGCTAAGTCGTTGCCTCTTTGTTGTAGCCGTTTCAGAAGTCGCAGTCAACAATATACCACAAGGCAAAGGAATCCAAATAATAACAGCCAACTGAGCCTTAATTAACTGGCTAAAACACCTTGAAGACCAATCATAAGCCCAATTATTCCACGATAGCAGCAAAGTGCAAGTAAAGCTTACTCAGACAATAAAGCAAACACTTGGCGTGCGCTATCTTAACCCAAATTTTCTAGTACTGTTCTGAATTCCTCGAACCCAAGTGAAATAACAATAATAACAATAGCCCAATTGAGGCAGAAGTTGGCAAGGAATTTCTCAAGTCGGTCAGTTAATAAAAATTGAAACCCCCAAAAAACAATTGGACTGTAATACCGAGTACCTGGAATTTACGAACTCTAGCAGTAGCCAGCCCTCTAGACAGACCCTAGCTGTGCGATTGATTGGAGCCCCAATTCTATTGGTTGTGATCTTGGAACAAGTCTGACTCTGTAGTGAATGAGGGGCGGTGTTGGGTAGAGAGAGGGTATGTGATGAGAAGACGGGTTGTGGAATGATGAGAGGCAGGCTGGCATAGGGCAAAAAGCAACTGAAACATCATAAATAATCAACTGGGATGCGCTATCGGCGCTGCGACGCGAGTTTTACTTCGTTGAGAGGCGCTGCAGCGCGAGAAAGCAGTAGGTCAGGCTATATGGTGGCGCTACGACGCGACTCATAGACAAATTGATGGCGCTGCAGTGCGAGAATACAGTAGGTTGGTCTATATGGTGGCATTGCGGCGCGAGGTGCTCTTTGTTTCTAGGCACTGCAGCGCGAGTGGCGTTGCAGCGTGAGTTTCAATACACTTGCTGGCGCTGCAGCGCGAGCCATATTTCTGAGTTTTCCTACAAAAGCCAAGCCATGTTTTAGCCAACATACTATTACACACATATACTTATAACAACCCACATGATAACTACCTTATCTCTAACTACAATATACACAATAGCAACATACTAAATAAACATGTTGCATGCATCCTATAATCACAAAAACATGCAGATGCATAGGAGATAAGACACTGCATAAATGATCATACTGACAGCTATGTTAACAACTAAAAGGAAAAGACACAATGTTAACTAGACACAAGTAAAGAAAAACAGAGAAAATTGATATTGATATGGGGTTGCTTCACACTGGCATTTTGTCAAACACCTGGTGTAGTATGCTTCATCAAACTTCCTATCCTTTTCTCTTTGGTCTTAGTGGTCACGACAGTCTGTCGACTATGAACACACAAGTGCTCATACACCTCTTTCGAGGTAAATACAAACATATCCTCTCTAAATCCACCCGATATGGAATATAACAGAAAAGAACATCCAAGCTAGGTGATAATCCTACACATGTCTATGCAAATTAATCATAACAAGGATTTAAGCATAAATTCTCAATTAGGTCACACGTGGTGCACAGATATATGTCTATTCTATACACAACTTATGCAGTCGAATCAAGTCGACAACTCAAATCACATGCCAATATATTAAGGTGTAAATCTATAATTCCTCTTTCAACATCATATAAATTACCAAAATCATCACTAATTTCTTAGCAAGAATCATTAAGCATAAATATATTAAACCAAACCATATGGTGCCAACCAAAGAGATAAGACATTTAGTTCAAAATAACAAAGGGTTCCATTATAACCTTAGAGCCAATACTTAGTTCATAGCTCTTGAACAAAATATAAGTAGCAATAAAGACAACATTTATGGATTACAAAATCAAAGGAAACAAATGGATAAGAATAAACTCTGTCAAAGCTCTTCAGTCTCAAAGAATTCCACTCCTTTCAAGCTTTCCAACCCGTATTGCTCACTTCTCTTGAGCTTTAAGGAATCCCAAACTTCTCCCTAATCTACCTAAACTATATGTACAAACATTACCTAAGAGATGTAGAGAGAAATTACAAAGAAAGAGAGACTATCCCAGAGGGGGAGATATCTGATTCTCTTGCAGAGGCTAGCACCCTTTCATTATATATGTCAGTCCCCCTTTAAGCTAGGTCAAATCCAGTTCCTCATTGCCTGGGAATCGGAGGTGGCGCTATGGCACGGAGAGTAAGCTTGGCATTGGCGCTGCAGAACCATGTCAGTACCAAAAACACCGCAGGTCGCGCTGCAATGCCAGTTCATGAAGGAACTGGGGCGCTGCAGTGCCATGCTGATGTCATCGTTGGCCAGGTTGGGACGCTGCAGTGCCAGTGTAGGAAAATTGACCGTTTTGCCCCCTGAAAGCTGGAAAAGACCTAAAAAGCCCTGCAACACATCGGTTAGGCAAAATATTACTATAATCATATAAAAGCTATATAAAACCAACGAAGTTCAAGCCAACTATTTAAGCAATTAAGAATCTGATTCCCAAGTATAAATCCCACTCATCAAATACCCCCAAACTTAAGTCTTTACTTGCCCTCAAGCAAACTATCTAACACAAAAATAACAATAGTAAAACAACACACGAATGAAGTATAAAACTATATACTAGTATCATGGCTTCTAAGCTCAATCATAGCTACTCCTAGAGAACAAGGCAAACACATATATGAATAAGGGTTAAATCAATTTCAAGCATAAGACTGTATTCGATCTATTCTATGGGTGTGCGTGAAGACCAACCATTCTAACTAATCATAGCTCAAATAAGTTCACACAGTCGATTGTGAATACCAATATGCTCACTTTTGCAACTCGAACAATCAACACGCATTAAGAATAAGATGCAAATGCAAGAAATGAACAAAAGGCTTTAGCATGAAGATAGTAAAATATGACTCGGACAATCCTTAATTACCTTAGGCTATTCAGAGCAACCCATTAATGAGCTTTTGATTAATGACTCCCAAGTCAGATAACTTTAGGGCACTAGGTGTAGAACACCCCCTATGAATCTAATAACTCAAGCAGCAAAGGCCACGTAATCAACTTAAGCCAAATTAGACTTTACGAAATCCGAAGATTATTAGGTGAGTGCATTTTATGCTCCATCTCAACATCGGTCTGCGTTTATGGGCGAGTACGTTTCACGCTCCATCTCGACCCACCGCACGACTTTCGATATTTTATTTTATTTATTTTTTATATTATATATATATATATATATATATATATATATTTTCTTTTATATATGACAACATGCCAGAATCCAAGATCCAAAACTGTATAAGCATCTAAGTCTTTTATTACCTTGAAATCATGCAAGTTTAAAAGAGTGAACATATTCTCAAAGCAATAAACACGCAAACTAAATTCGAAAAATAACTAGTTAACACAGTTGGTCGGTGCTTGCTACGAAGGACAGATCAATAACAGTCTCAACTTATCAACTAAACAAACCCCTAGCTAACACATGCTTGACACGACTCTAAGAGATATACATAATCACTTGGCACTTGTCATTAGCCACAATCAAAAATTAATAATTTATATAAAACTCTTGCATAATAACAGCTCAAAATAGGGTAATAAAGCCATTAACATGGCACAAGCATACAACTCTATATAAGCCCCAAAAGATGGCTATAAACCAAACATACATGCTAATAATAATCAAAGCATCCATCCATAATAATAAAAACTGTTCATGGCATCCATCCATAATAATACCAAAACATAATAAACTAAAGGCTAATAAAGCCCAAAATGATGTCAAAAACGCAATTCATACATGACTGCACTACAATACTGATAAAACATAAGTAAAATACTAAGATATGGTAACCTATCATGGCAGTAGACAGAATAAAACAGATAAACCATAATACCCCCAAACTTAAGATGAGCAATGCCCTCATTGCTAAGCATATATAAATTAATACAAGAGGGCTTCCCTGAAGTCTGGTCACTCGGCATCATCATTATCCTCATCATCATTATCCTCACCATATAAACAGTGTAGATGCCCTGCATAATGTTAACCAGCTCAGCTTGATACTACATCGTGATGTCCTGCCTTTGGGCAATCGTTGTAATGTGCCTCTGCTGCCTCTGAGCATTGACATCTTGGTTCTGATGTAGTAGGGTTAGGGATGCCATAATCTCTATCAATAGTCCTTGTGAAGATGAGCCTGACTTTGGTGGCTCCGAGTGTCTGGCCTCTGATGTAGGAGGCGGCTCAATAGGTGGCCCATACCCCTCACCTCTAACATGTAAGGCCGCCCCGTCCCATACATTGAAGCGTGAGATGACTTGATGGTCGATGACTGACATGGGTGACAAAGCTATCTCTTATGGTCCCCAATGAATACCTGCCCTTTTACACAATTGGGTGATCAAGGTAGGATGTGGAAGTCCCGTAGAGGTGGTACTCTTGATCGCCTTCAGGATGGACTCATGAATGAGAACTCCGATATCCACGTCCAGACTCGTGACAATGGCGAATAATAGGATCGCTCTATCCTTAGTCACGTCGCTAAGGTGACGAGTAGGGATCATGTTTGCACATATAAAATTATACCATGCCTTCCCATAGCGACTGAGTACACAATGCGAGAAACTGGTCTTCTCACTCGTCATGTCATTGGTTTTCCATGTTGTCCTAGGCTTGCAGAGCCTCCTAACAATATCGTCCAAGTCATAGCTGCGAAGTCCCTGCTCCAAATAGTCCCTGCCCTCATAGCTAGGTGTCTCGAAAATTGCATTGATGGCTTGGCTTCCAAACGCCACTGATCGCCCCCTGACTTGAACAATAGCAGGACCATCGGCACTGGCATTTGCATAGAACTCATGAACCACAGATACGATGGCCGATTCGGGTGGTTTTGTGAAGTACACCCACTTGCGTCCCATGATCATGGCCGCCAGCTCGCCATCCTTTATTTGATCAGGCCTCAAACCCCGTTCAGGAACCAAGTTTTGTTTGGCAAAGAAGTTCTTGTACCATTTCCATGCCTCTTCGCTAACGAATTTGGCATTATCCCAAGTCTGTGGTGCTGCGAACAAGAAGTCGCCGACGCTAAGTCGTTGCATCTTTGTAGCCATTTCAAAAATTGCAGTCAATAATATACCACAAGGTAAAGGAATCCAAACAATAACAGCCAACTGAGCCTTAATTAACTGGCTAAAACACCTTGAAGACCAAACACAAGCCCAATTATACCACGACAGTGGCAAAGTACAAGTAAAGCTTACTCAGACAATAAAGCAAACACTTGGTGTGCGCTATCTTAACCTAAATTTTCTAGTATTGTTCTGAATTCCTCGAACCCAAGTGAAATAACAAAAATAACAATAGTCTAATTGAGGCAGAAGTAGGCAAGGAATTTCTCAGGCCGATCGGTCAATAAAAATTGAAACCCCAAAAAATAATTGGACTGTAATACCGAGTACCTGGAATTTACGAACTCTAGCAGTATCCAGCCCTCTAGACAGACCCTAGCTATGCGATTGATTGGAGCCCCAATTCTATTGGTTGTGAGCTTGGAGCAAGTCTGACTCTGTAGTGAATGAGGGGCGGTGCTGGGTAGAGGGGGTATTTGATGAGAAGAGGGGCTATAGAATGATGAGAGGCAGGCTGGCATAGGGCAAAAAGTAACTAAAATAGCATAATTAATCAACAGGGACGCGCTATCGGCGCTGCGGCACGAGTTTTACTTCGTAGAGAGGCGCTGCAGTGCGAGAAAGCAGCAGGTCAGGCTATATGGTGGCGCTGCGGTGCGAGTCATAGGCAAATTGATGGCGATGCCGCGCGAGAATACAATAGGTTAGTCTATATGGTGGCGCTGCGGCGCGAGGTGCCCTTTGTTTCTGGGCACTGCTGCATGAGTGGCGCTGCGGTGTGAGTTTCAATACACTTGTTGGCGCTGCAGCGCGAGCCCTATTTCTGTATTTTCCTGCAAAAGCCAAGCCATGTATTAGCCAATATACTATTACACACATATACTTATAACAACCCACATGATAACTACCTTATCTCTAACTATGATATACATAATAGCAACATACTAAATAAACATGTTGCATACATCATATGGTCATAAAAATATGCAGATGCATAGGAGATAAGACACTGCATAAATGATCATACTGGCAGCTATATTAACAACTAAAAGGAAAAGACACAATTTAAATTAGACATAAGTAAAGAAAAATAGAGAAATTTGATACTGAGATGGGGTTGCCTCCCCACCAAGCGCTAGTTTTAAAGTCGTTGGCTTGACTATACCATTGTCGTTCAATCCGGCTCATATGCGAAAATGACCATTTCATGCCGCCTATTTATGGCAAACATGGATGATTGGTCATCCCCCTTTTCTTCACCCAGCGACACGAAGAATCTTTCACCACAAGAATTATCCACTAATTTGCCTTTTTCGTCAATCTGAAAGCTTTCTTTGTGCGCTAGTGGGCCTTCTAGGGTTTCCACAACCGTGAGCGTGGTTTCAACCTTTTGATTAGTCTTTACAATACAACCACTCTTGATCCTCTCTTCTCTTTCTTCAGACTCCACAGGTTGGTCAATTGACACTTTGACATCTCCCTCAATAACTTTGTGAGACTCATCGCCTTCTCCTTGCGTATCAACCGTGCAATGCTCTACTTCTTCATTATTGAGATTAATTATGATCGGTAGATTGATTTGCAGTGGATTTGTGATGGCATTGACGAGTTGTCCCAATTGACTTTCAAGACTCTTCAATGAGGCGTCTTGGTTCGACATTCGAACCTCATTTCTCTCTATAAAGTTGGAGAAGAGCTCTTCAAGCCTTTTCTCTTTTTCTTATGTTGAGTATGCAAAAAAGCTCTCATTGGTTTGAGATGTCACCTTATATAGCGGCAGAGACTGATATTCAAATCGATTCGGATAGGAATAATTCGGATCATGATACTGTTCTTGACTGTAGTCCCAAGAGTTTGGATAACCCTGAAAATTTGGATGATAGGAAATCGATTCAATGTCAGCTCGTTCCTGATAGTAGGCAGTCTGAGTGGACTAACACTCAAGATTGTCAGAAAACCTCAAGAGATTTGAAATTTGATCTTGCAATCGCTTAAGTCCTTCTTCCGATCTTGGTTGTGTCGTTCTCTCAAAAGGCCGTTGATAACAATGATCGTCCATAACCTGTAAACTTAAAAACCAAAAAGGAAGATCAAACAAATAAAAGAAATATATATATACGTTCAAATTAAGACTAAATTGATTGAAATCAATATTGGACAATATTAGAATAATAGTTCCCCGGCAACGACGCCAAAAATTTTTTGGTCGAAAAAGCGATCACTAAACACGCGCAAGTATACGTGGTCTAACAAGTAATACAGTGATAAAGAAAGTGTCGTACCCATGAGGAACTATCACTAATATTCACCAAATATCGACTTTGTATCGCTTAAGTCTTATTCGAACAGCAAAATAATAAAAGTGTGACTAATCTAGTTATATCTAATTATCAAAGCAAGTAAATGGATAATAAATGGTATCGAAGGTGCTACAAGCTAAGGTCATAACTTCACCCCACACTAGCATTTTGTCAAACTGCTGGTGTACTATGCTTCATTAAATTTCCTACCCTTCTCTCTTTGGTCTTAGTGGTCACGACAGTCTGTCGACCGAGAACACACAAGTGCTCATACACCTCTTTCAATGTATGTACAAACATATCCTCTCTAGATCCACCTGATAGGGAATAGAACAAAAAAGAACATCCAAGCTAGGTGATAATCCTACACATATCTATGCGAATTAACCATAACAAGGATTTAAGCATAAATTCTCAATTAGGTCACACGTGGTGCACATATATATGTCTATTCTATACACAACTTATGCAGTCGAATTAAGTCGACAACTCATAATCACATGCCAATATATTAATGTGTAAATCTACAATCCCTCTTTTAACATCATATAGATTACCAAAATCATCACTAATTTCTTAGCAAGAATCATTAAGCATAAATATATTAAACTAAACCATATGGTGCCAACCAAAGAGATAAGACATTTAGTTCAAAATAACAAAGGGTTCCATTATAACCTTAGAGCCAATACTTGGTTCATAGCTCTTGAACAAAATATAAGTAGCAATAAAGACAACATTTATGGATTACAAAATCAAAGAAAACAAATGGATAAGAATAAACTCTGTCAAAGCTCTTCAGTCTCCAAGAATTCCACTCCTTTCAAGCTTTCCAACCCGTATTGCTCACTGCTCTTGAGCTTCAAGGAATCCCAAACTTCTCCCTAATCTACCTAAACTATATGTACAAACATTACCTAAGAAATGGAGAGAGAAATTACAAAGAGAGAGAGACTATCCCAGAGGGGGAGATATTTGATTCTCATGCAGAGGCTATCACCCTTTCATTACATATGCCAGTCCCCCTTTAAGCTAGGTCAAATCCAGCTCCTCATTGCCTGGGAACCGGAGGTGGCGCTGCGGCGCGAAGAGTAAGCTTGGCATTGACGCTGCAGCGCCATGTCAGCACCAAAAACACCGGAGGTCGCGCTGCAGTGCCAGTTCATGAAGGAACTGGGGCGCTGCATCGCCATGCTGATGTCATCGTTGACCAGGTTGGGGTGCTGCAGCGCCAGCTTTAAGCCTGGCATTGGCGCTGCAGCGCCAGTGTAGGAAAATTGACCATTTTGCCTCCTGAAACCTGGAAAAGACCTAAAAAGCCCTGCAACACATCGGTTAGGCAAAATAATACTATAATCACATAAAAGCTATATAAAACCAACGAAGGTCAAACAACTATTTAAGCAATAAAGGATCTGATTTGCAGGTATAAATCCCATTCATCAGATAGCAGAGATGCTATCTTTATTATGTTTCAAAACATTATGAATGAATAAAATGCCGAAGTTTATTGAAATGTTGTGTGTTAAGCTTTAATCTTAGAATGTTTAAGTTAAACTTTAAATATTCAATAAATTGAGTAATGAATTAATAAGCGTATATTTTAAACAGAAAATGCCTCCTAGAAGAAGACAACCATGCCAATAACCACCTGTTGAAGGGTCTACTAACAACAATAATAACGAGGCCAATGCTAACCCGGTTCAGCAATTGATGACCTTGTTAATAGGAGCACTTGTGAATCAACCGCAAGCTCAAGTCATGACTTTCAGGGACTTTAAAGTGGTTGGACTGCTGGAGTTTCAAGGGTCTATAAATCCAGTTGAAGCCCAAACTTGGATCATGGAAATGGAGAAGGTGTTCGACGTTGCCAGAGTTAATGACGACCAAAAAATCGCATTCTCAACGTTTATGTTGAAGTCTGAAGTTTGCTACTGGTGGCAGGCGAATAAGGTTCGTGGGGGACAGGGAATAGTAGCGTGGGATAGGTTTAAAGAAAAGTTTTTCAAAATGTACTTTCCAACGAGTTCCCGGAACCAGATGGAAGTTCAATTCTTAGAATTGAAGTAAGGAACCATGTATGTGTCAGAGTATGCAACAAAGTTTAATGAGCTGGCAAGGTTTGCTCTGTACCAGGTTAATACATATGAACGTAAGGCGAGGAGATTTGAACAAGGGATGAAGCCCTGGCTATATAGCAAGGTTTCAATGTTTCAATTAAATACATTTGCGGCAGTATTGGAAAAGGAAATTATCGCGGAAGGTGGAAGCGATGCCTTAACCAAATATAATCAAGAATAGAAGAAGAGAAAGAATGAGAATAAAAACAAGGCTGGTGGAAGAAATAGTGGAAGTAACAACCAGAAAAGGAAATGGAATAAAAATTCAAATGCGGGAGGACAACAAGGAAGTCAACAAAAGAATAAGTTTGAAGTTTGTGCTACTTGTGGGAAGAACCACATTGGTGTGTGTCTGAAGGGTAAGAAAGTGTGTTTCAATTATGGCCAGGAGGGTCACATTACGATAAATTATTTTAGTCCGAAGAAGGGAACATGTTTCATTTGCGGGTCAAAGGATCATATGGCTCGTGATTGCCCTTGGAAGACAGCGGGAGGTGCAAGTGTAGGCAAGAGAAACAACAGTGGTGGTATATTGACTATCACTGGGCCAGTATTGTCAAATCGACCTACTGCTAGGATTTTCAATATGACTGTGCAAGATGCTATATAGTCAAAGGATGTGGTGTCAGGTATCATTTCGATTAATGGTATTAATGCTTATGTGCTATTTGATTCGGGTGTTACTTGTTCATTTATATCCAATGATTTTGCTAGGAACTTATATCTGCCTCAGGAAGAATTAGATTTCCCTTTAAGCATAGAAATTGCAAATAAGGAAGTGATTCTTGTTATGTTTATATACAAAAATTGTATGGTGGATATAAAGGGCCACGAGATGATGGTGGATTTGATACCAATTAAATTTGGGGAGTTTGATGTTATACTAGGAATGGATTGGTTATTCAATTACGGAGTAGTAATTGATTGCCAAAAGAAATGTGTTAACCTTATGACTCCGTCAAAGGTGGTGTTTTATGGTAGCAAGTCACCTCAACAAGCAAGTTGTCTGACGGTGATGCAAGCTAAGAAGTTACTGAGACAAGGATGTGTAGGATACTTAGCCTACATAGTTGATACTCAGAAGAAGAGTGTGAAGTTAGAAGAGATACCGGTCATTAGAGATTTTGGGGATGTATTTCCAAATGATTTGCCTGAACTTCCGCCGGATAGAGAGATTGAGTTCGTGATTGATTTAGTGCCAGGAACGACCCTAATATCTAAAGCCCCATATAGAATGGCCCCAGTAGAGATGAAGGAGTTGATGGTACAGTTGCAAGAATTATTAGATAAGAAGTATATCCTGCCGAGTGTATCACCGTGGGGAGCACCGGTGTTGTTTGTTAAGAAGAAAGATGAATCGATGCGGCTCTGCATTGATTATAGGGAATTGAATAAGGTCACAATTAAAAATAAATATCCGTTATCGAGAATCGATGACTTGTTCGATCAACTGAAGGGAGCGGGGTACTTTTCAAAAATAGACTTAAGAAATGGATATCATCAGTTGAAGGTAAGGAAGGAGGATGTACCAAAAACGGCATTCAAAACTCAGTATATAGTCATTATGAGTTTCTGGTTATGTCATTTGGTTTAACCAATGCACCTGCAGCGTTCATGGATTTGGTGAACAGGGTGTTTAAACCATTCTTAGACAAATTTGTAGTTGTGTTTATTGATGATATATTGGTGTATTCTAAGACCAAGGAGGAACATGTTGAAAACTTAAGAGTGACGTTGGAGACATTGAGGAGAGAGAAGTTGTACGCTAAATTCTCGAAATATGAGTTTTAGTTAGAACGTGTGTGTGACGTCCCTCGAATCTGAGGTCCCGAATCACCGCGGATCCGGTTCGATCATTCTATCACTATTACTATATTTGCGGAAGATATAAACATAAATTGTTTATACATTAAACTTACACACTTTTCTCCAAGGTCAAGTAACCTTAACTTATACACAATTCATAACTATCTAACACATAACATCATTATCAAACTATACTATTACCAAACTAATCGCGCACATTAACTTCAAGCTGGAACTGTCTTTAACCTTTCCTTGTATCCGACGCGTTCGCCTTAATCTGCAATGTTTTATCATGATATAGCAAGGGTGAGCGTGAAAGTTGCCCAACAAGTTTAAACTCAATAATATAACGATATATAATGATTGAAAGAGTCAGAATAATAAGTTGGCTATAATTCAACAATATAATTATGAACTAGCAGGAACAAATTTATGACTAAACAAGTATTATACATGAACAAATATATCTGAACCAACTGGTAATGAAGGTGATCAGCCTTTCATACCTGACTTATACATATAATATGTACAGAGTATAATTCATGGCAATCATCAATGATTAACCATAAGCTTATCCGAATGAAACAACTCTTAGTAGAGTTAAGTAAAAACAAACTTACCTGAACCATTGATTACCGCTACGCAATTTATATCGCTTTATCCGAATACCTAATATTAGTAATATAGATCTCCAATATTAGAATAATATCATCACAATATAATACTATTATATATATAGACATACATAGAATAACCTAAACACATAACACATAACACATAACCCTATCAGTCTACAACACACATAGAACTTGGTATCAAGTCAAACTATTGCAGTATGAGTTGAACCCGACACAAATTTGACATCTCGACGGTCTAGTCAGACAAAACTCGAGTTTAAGTTCAATTAAACTCTGCCTAAGACTTAACCATTAACTAAGATAATTTATTAACAGTCGAAATATTTTTCCAAGTCTCATAATAATTTTTACATAATAATTATCATTCATCATTAGTTTTCAATCATTCCTATTATATTTATATGATTTAAATACTTTAATATTATATATTATAAGTTTTTTTTCTTGAACATAAAAGTCAATTACCAATCCAGCAACCCAGATTTGGAATCCAGCAAGCTGGATTCCATATCCAGTATCTAGATGGCCAATCTAGTAAACCAAACTGCAATCCAGCAAATTGAATTTCAAATCCAGCAAGTAGATTGCAATCTAGCAAGCTAGATTCAACATATTTTCAAAACAGTAAACTGATATTCAATTCAGCAAGCTGGATTCTTCAGATTTTTCAATACAGCAAGCTGGATTCCATATCCTTTTCACAAAAATACCAAATCAATTTATTATTTTTCCATCCCTTGTCCAAACATATATACATATATTTTATACACAAAAAATATTTTTTCATAATTTTCCAACTTCCTTTAGTATTTTTTCAAAAATCATTTTTAGTTAATTCCTTAAGAAATTAGCTACGTCGTGCTTAACTCCAGAAATTCCCATCTCTTGACACAATCTTATAGGTGTTAACATGAGCCTCCAGTTTAAATTTTGTGGCCATCGGAGTTAAATAACTCCGGTTATAGCGATTTTTGTCCGAAAAACCTAAATATTGAAATGGTCATAACTTGGTCATTTTAAGTCGGAATGAGGTAATTTTTGGACAGGAGCTACTTAATACCATATATTTTCATGTCCCAAAAGGCCAGAATTTATTTCACAAATTATGTGGCCAAAAATGCCATTTTAAAAGTTTGGGCAAAAACTATTTGGCGTTTTGCAGTTTTTTCGTGCTTTGTTAAAAATATTCCATACGGATATCTACAACTCCTTTTTCAGTGATTCCACTTGGAGATGTTAGATAACTTATCATAGTACCCTCCCATAGTTTTCTAAAATTTTTTAATGTCCGAAAACTGACTTAACAACCCTTACTCTTGACTGTCCAAAAATAGTCAATTTTCCTTAAAAGACACAAAACAGTTTTTGCTAAATTAGTCACTACGACTTGTGTACTCAATATTTTTGAGTGCTACCACTTGGGTTTAGAAGATAACTTACATATCTAGCACCTCTCTTTGACGGATCGTAAAAAGAAGGTGTAGATCAAAAACGGTAAAAATCCAAAATACATTGAAATTTTAAGTCTTATAAACTAGAAAAATTAATTTTCTTTATTTTTGATTTCCAACTAAAACAACACCCAATATGGGTATATCTAAACATCAAACACTCAATAACAAGTATATTCATAGTTTTTAAGTTTAGAAACATAGTTTCAAACAATAATAAAAAATTACATAACAAAAGGTATTTTATACCTTTGATTTCCAAGCTCTCCTTCTTCTTACTATGTGGATGACCCTTCTCTCTCCTCTCTACCTCTCATGGCTGCATCCCCTCTTCCTTTTCTCCTTCATAGCTGTCGAATTGCTCCTCTCTTCTCTCTCACTCTCTCTCTCTTTAGTTCTTGTTAGAATAATAAAAGAGATGAAAGAGAAAATGAAAATAAGATAGAGTAGATATATTAAAACAATGTCATTCCTCCTCCTTTCTCTTCCATACCATCTTGTGACGCCCCCAAAATTAGGTATACATCACCCATCTTGGGTCGTCAGATACATAGTACAAAATACAAATATAACTTACTAATACAACTGTCGTGTACAATACGACAAAACATAAACTGTGAGTTTGAATACAAATATTATCTTCTAGAGAGTATTCATACTCAAAAGGAGTCCTCATTACATTTAGTAACACACCATTACATAGAATAGTGAAGACTACTAACTAATACTATCATTCGGACCATCACTCCGTTCCCCGACTTGCCCCAGCTACGTTCTCATTTCCCGAAGAGAACAGTGAAAGAAAGGGTTAGCTCAACTAGCCCAGTAAGAAATATTATGACTAAGATAATGCAGAATAAATTATCATTAGCCTTCAACAATGTTAAACTGATAAAATATAATAGACATCAAGTTTAACTGCAGTGGAACAAGCAATCCATTAAAAGAGTCAAGTAGAAAATAAACTCTATTATCTTTTATGATTTTAAAGATTTTTCAACACTGTGATCGCTGAGACTCAACTTAATAAAATAATCCACATCATCGAATCACCCCTGCACTACGGCCAAGGATATTCGTATATTCATTAATGGTCATGATCATGCCAACAACTGTCCATCAATGCACTACGGGCCAATGATGACTTTTACCACATCATTTGTAACATTACGGTCATGATTATACCGAATAATCCCTGGTCATAATCATACCAAGTCCATCTATGCACTACATGCCACAGATGACTTTCAACATTTTATAAACATGAGGATGATGACAATGATATAAGAATTCAATAAAACAAGTTCAAGAATTAATTTATCCAAGAATTAATAACGTCCAAATTGTCAACATGATACTGCTTTGCGGAGTAAAATTCAAGAATACTTAGAAGAATATTTTCATGAAAAGATACTGGATGAAACGCAATTATCAAGGATATTCCACTAATTTCATGGAGTATAGAAGTCAAAACTTAACCAACTGAGTATAATAAAGAATGGAATAACAAAAGAAATCACCCGGCATGCGATAGACCGCACAGACAGGTTATTCTAATAGAATAATAAATAATGGAACCAGGTCCGGCGTAAACGCACAGACAGGATATTCCGACAGAATAATAAATAATGGAACCAGGTCCGGTGTAAAACACACAGACAGGATATTCCGACAGAATAATAAATAATGGAACCAGGTCCGGTGTAAAACACACAGACAGGATATTCCGACAAAATAATAAATAATGGAACCAGGTCCGGTGTAAAACACACAGACAGGATATTCCAACAGAATAATAACAAGACGGAACCAGGTCCGGTGTAAAACACACAGACAGGATGTTCCAACAGAATAATAATAAAAACGGAACCAGGTCCGGTGTAAAACACACAGACAGGATGTTCCAACAGAATAATAGAAGAATGTCACCAAGTATAGGGTAGACCGCGTATACAGGTTATTCCAACAGAATAATAAGAAATGGAATAACAACAGTTCTCTTCATGAATAAGAAAGAATAACACCCCTTACCGTTTTAAAGAAGAGCTGAAGTAAGGAAGTAGTTAAGTAGCAGAATACTCTTCTTCTCTCTCTCTATAGTTTCTCTCTATAGTTTCTCTCTCTAGAGTTCAGTGAATTCGTAAGAAATAATGAAGGAATGAGCTGCTATTTATAGAAAAATAGAATGCATAGTAACTAATCCATGAACGGTCCAGATTGATTACTTTAATCTGACGGTCCATATTTAAAGAAAAATCTTTTAAATAAAATATAATATATTCTATTTATAGAATAACTTTAATAAAGTATTTTGTTTTATATAAAAAGATGTTTCTGTTTTATTACGTTAATAATACGAATAAAACAAAACGTCATTATCGCTAAATAGTTCATATTATTAACTGACAATAATGGAATCAAACTGAGTGACTTCTCACATAAGAATTAATAATCAATACCGTGTGCTACTATGCAACCACACGTATTACTGTACCTTTACTACCGAGTAGTTCAACAGTAACAATGATAAAACTTCCGCCGTTATTTTTAATAAAATATTTTTGTCGTTTTCTCAATCCGACAATAATTCCGTTGTGGGGTCCACCAATGATTGTGTCGTTGTACGAATATTCCCTGTTAAAACGAATATTCCCCGACCAATCGAATATTATATAACAACTTGCGTACTTTACAAAATTTATAAATATTACCCACAACTATAATATTATATCAAATTAACTCCATAATATTCAAAAATGATATTTATAGAAAATTCATCTTTATTTATAAAAGTTGGGGTCTTACACATCTGGCCATATGTGGTCTCTTTTCCCACCACTACACTCTCTTTCTCTCCTTTTTGGCCAAGTGGCCTCTTATTCTTCCATCCATTTAATTACAAGTGTTGGTTAAATAAAAATTGGACACCTAAGGAGATTTGGTAGGAGTTGGTAACCAAATGTTGAAAAATTCAATAAGTCACATGCTAATTCTCTACAAATGGTCGGATACTCCTCCCATATTCCTTGCTCTTTCTCTCTCTCACTAACCACTAAATAAATATGTGGAAGATTTTTTAACAAGGTGGCTTCATAAATAATTTGACACATGGCTAAGTTGTGAAATATCATTACAAATTGTGGCTTAAATGATTACATGCCATCCTTTCTTTTCTCCTATTCCATATCCGGCCAAGTAACCAATTTCTTACCAAGTTTGGATTTTGGTTTATGTAATATCTAGTATATCAAATGACTAAAATGCCCCCCTTTTATTAGTTTTAAAATTGGGCCACACTTTAATTCTTTTGGGCTTCCCTAAATAATTCTTTGGGCTTTCCAATTAAAAATATTTTGGGTCAAAACAAAATATCATGTCTTCATACTTTTAATAATATCATTCCCTAATTATTTAATTAGGGTTTTCATTTACTCTTAATAATTTAAATCCTCATTCATGTACACTTAATTTTTTAACCTAATTAGTCTTACCTTAACTAGGTTATAAAATTCATTAAATTGAGATATATAAAATAAATCTCTTGGAGTTAGTATATATTTTAAACACCATACTTCTCACATCCTATAACCCTTAAGTTATTCAATTTTTCATTCCTACTATATAATTAAGATTATATTCGTTTCTTTTATTTGTTTATATAATAAACAAGTATAAATCATCACATAATATTCATATTCATTACTCACATAACTTTTAACCCTTAGGGTTTTATACATAGCATTAGAGTTCCAAAATTAAGGTTTCCAGAACCGGTTTTAGGGTTACTTAGAAATCGTAAGAATTTTCTAACTGAACTTTTACGTTCTTAATAAAATATTAGGGTTTGTCATTGTCTGGTCAACCCTTGACCCTTAACCACATACTGAACACATATAATACCATATACACAGAACATATTCACATATACACTTAATCCTGAATAATTCACCAAACTCCTTCACATAATTTTGAAATTCTTAAAATTCCTTCTCAAAAATATCAAACGCATACACTAATTTTGTGTATAGGTTCTAATTTTGAACCTTAAATCAATTAATTAAAATTTAAAAATTTTTCTAAATTCTCGGGTTGTCACATTCACCCCTTCTTCTAAAAATTTTGTCCCCGAAATTTACCTTACACCTTACACCTTACACCTTATACCATACACCATACACCATACACCATTCATCATACATTCTCATCATCACATGCTACCCAATTCCACTCTCACAAGAGTTAAATTTTTTTAAATTTTACTGAGGAGTCATATAGACTATTTGTTTGTCATTTTCACAAAGGTTTTATGGAAATTCATCCGCAAACCGTCATAACTTACATACACAAAGGGTGGTTAGCCCTATATGCCCTGTACTGGCCATGTACTGATTTTATCTGTTTCTCGTCACTGCCATAGGCACAAAACTTTACCTCAGTCTTATTGGATTCCGCACCAAAACAATTTGGTTTTGGAAATTTTTCAAAGAACTCTTAGAGTTTTCATAAACTTTAGTCTAACTGAATCAAATAGCGTAGACTCATATCAATAATTCAATTCAATCGAATTATTTAAGTGTAGCCAAACCACGTTGGCAAATTAAAATTTTGAAAACATTTTCGAGAATGACGTCATGATGTCGTACTGTATTAACAGTCCGTTTGAGGATGCCGTCATTGTATGACTTTGTCATAACACATCATATAATAGTGGAATAACGATTTTAGATCAAATTCAACACTAAGTATTCCTGCATTTACAACTCCATCAACTTTTTATCATCTCTGCACCAGGTTACATGGTACATAAGTGATAAATAAAATATATTTTGATATTTCAAATCATTTGCGTCTAGCTGAAATAAGTAGCATAGACTATACTTTAAACCGTTTCAAAAATGATTACGAGTCTACATTTTTTTTTCAAAAGCACATAGTGCGTATTTAGCTTGATGTCAAAATTTTGAAGTCTAGCATAGCCAGGAGTTTTGAAAAACTTATGTCTCCACTAATGATTATTTGCTTAACAATCTATCTGTTCCTATAATCCTTAATACTCCATTTACACACAACTATACCCAGTTCGTCAAACCACACTTATGAGTTCATTTACTTGCCATAATCATATGAGTTTAAGAACTTGTCCTAGTCAGACCTTTGGCGTTCATTCGCTGAGGGGTTTATAAACATTTCATATAACTATAAATCAAGAATGTCACATAAGTATGAATTTTAAGAACTCGTACTTAACCTGATATTCTCTACCTATGACCTATCTATCTGTTATACACATGAGAAAGGAATCACCCTCTTATCATGCATATAGCAAATAGCGCGACACAAACATTTCAATGATTATCATTGTCAGAACTAAGTAGTTGTTACACCAAGTACAATTCCCTGCCCACACAAGGAATCATACAACTCAGCTGCTGACATGAGTCCTCAATTGAATCCCCACCTAACACTAACACCCTTCTCAATACGAATTTTATTCAACTCGTATTCATAATCCTTTCCTGAATCTGTACTAATTCATAGTACAACTGTCACCCAGCAAACTTGCTGTAACTTTTCAATCATTCGCTTGATTCTTTTCCCTGCTATCACTTTATCAGATCACGGAGTGATCTCATCGTATATGTTACGATTTATTTCTATATCTTGATCTTTTTGCTTTTCGACCTTTAATCACTACACTTTCAGTATTTTAGACTCTATCTATTTCTTACTACAATTCAACTTTTATTACCAGAGTTAGGGAACTCTGTATCTTATAACTCGCCGAGATTCATCTTTGAATCTTACCGACCCAACTAACTCTATATGAGTTAGTACTTATCCTAAGCACTGCGATTATTGGTCTCAGGTATTCCTACCTAAGCTTCATAACCAACAGCTCTGATACCAACTGTGACGTCCCCCGAATCCGAGGTCCCGAATCACCGCGGATCCAGTTCGATCATTCTATCACTATTACTATATTTGCGGAAGATATAAACATAAATTGTTTATACATTAAACTTACACACTTTTTCCCAAGGTCGAGTAACCTTAACTTATACACAATTCATAACTATCTAACACATAACATCATTATCAAACTATACTATTACCAAACTAATCTCGCACATTAACTTCAAGCTGGAACTGTCTTTAACCTTTCCTTGTATCCGACGCATTCGCCTTAATCTGTAATGTTTTATCATGATATAGCAAGGGTGAGCGTGAAAGTTGCCCAACAAGTTTAAACTCAATAATATAACGATATATCATGATTGAAAGAGTCAGAATAATAAGTTGGTTATAATTAAACAATATAATTGTGAACTAGCAGGAACAAATTTATGACTAAACAAGTATTATACATGAACAAATATATCTGAACCAACTGGTAATGAAGGTGATCAACCTTTCATACTTGACTTATACATACAATATGTACAAAGTACAATCATGGCAACCAGCAATGATTAATCATAAGCTTATCCGAATGAAATAACTCTTAGTAGAGTTAAGTAAAAACAAACTTTCCTGAACCGTTGATTACCGCTACGCAATTTATATCGCTTTATTCGAAGACCTAATATTAGTAATATAGATCTCCAATATTAGAATAATATCATCACAATATAATACTATTATATATATAGACATACATAGAATAACCTAAATATATAACACATAATACATAACCCTATCAGTCTACAACACCCATAGGACTCGGTATCAAGTCAAACTATTGCAGTCTGAGTTGAACCCGACACAAATATGACATCCCGACGGTCTAGTCGGACAAAACTCGAGTTTAAGTTCAATTAAACTCTGCCTAAGACTTAACCATTAACTAAGATAATTTATTAACAGTCGAAATATTTTTCCAAGTCTCATAATAATTTTTACATAATAATTATCATTCATCATTATTTTTCAATCATTCCTATTATATTTATATGATTTAAATACTTTAATATTATATATTATAAGTTTTTTTTTCTTGAACATAAAAGTCAATTACCAATCCAGCAACCCAGATTTGGAATCCAGCAAGCTGGATTCCATATCCAGTATCTAGATGGCCAATCCAGTAAACCAAACTGCAATCCAGCAAATTGAATTTCAAATCCAGCAAGTAGATTGCAATCTAGCAAGCTAGATTCAACACATTTTCAAAACAGTAAACTGATATTCAATTCAGCAAGCTGGATTCTTCAGATTTTTCAATATAGCAAGCTGGATTCCATATCCTTTTCACAAAAATACCAAATCAATTTATTATTTTTCCATCCTTCGTCCAAACATATATACATATATTTTATACACAAAAAATATTTTTCCATAATTTTTCAACTTCCTTTAGTATTTTTTCAAAAATCATTTTTAGTTAATTCCTTAAGAAATTAGCTACCTCGTGCTTAACTCCAGAAATTCCCATCTCTTGACACAATCTTATACGTTGTAACATGAGCCTCCAGTTTAAATTTTGTGGCAATCGGAGTTATAGAACTCTGGTTATAGCGATTTTTGTTCGAAAAACCTAAATATTAAAATGGTCATAACTTGCTCATTTTAAGTCAGAATGAGCTCATTTTTGGACAGGAGCTACTTAATACCATATATTTTCATGTCCCAAAAGGCCAGAATTTATTTCACAAATTATGTGGCCTAAAATGCCATTTTAAAAGTTTGGGCAGAAACTATTTGGCGTTTTGCAGTTTTTTCGTGCTTTGTTAAAAATATTCCACACGAAAATCTACAACCCCTTTTTCAGTGATTCCACTTGGAGATGTTAGATAACTTATCATAGTACCCTCCCAAATTTTTCTAAAATTTTTAAATGTCTGAAAAATGACTAAACATCCCTTACTCTTGACTGTCCAAAAATAGTCAATTTTCCTTAAAAGACACAAAACAATTTTTCCTAAATTAGTCACTACGATATGTGTACTGAATATTTTTGAGTGCTACCACTTGGGTGTGGAAGATAACTTACATATCTAGCACCTCTCTTTGACGAATTGGAAAAAGAAGGTGTAGATCAAAAACGGTAGAAATCCAAAGTACATAGAAATTTTAAGGCTTATAAACTAGAAAAATCACTTTTCTTTATTTTTGATTTCCAACTAAAACAACACCCAATATGAGTATATCCAAACATCAAACACTCAATAACAAGTATATTCATGATTTTTAAGTTTAGAAACATAGTTTCAAACAATAATAAAAAATTACATAACAAAAGGTATTTTATACCTTTAATTTCCAAGCTCTCCTTCTTCTTACTACATGGATGACCCTTCTCTCTCCTCTCTTCTCTCTCACTCTCTCTCTCTTTAGTTCTTGTTAGAATAATAAAAGAGATGAAAGAGAAAATAAAAATAAGATAGAGTAGATATATTAAAACTATGTCATTCCTCCTCCTTTCTCTTCCATACCATCCGGCCATATGTGGCCTCTTTTCCCACCACTACACTCTCTTTCTCTCCTTTTTGGCCAAGTGGCCTCTTATTCTTCCACCCATTTAATTACAAGTGTTGGTTAAATAAAAATTGGACACCTAAGGAGATTTGGTAGGAGTTGGTAACCAAATGTTAAAAAATTCAATAAGTCACATGCTAATTCTCTACAAATGGTCGGATACTCCTCCCATATTCCTTGCTCTTTCTCTCTCTCACTAACCACTAAATAAATATGTGGAAGATTTTTTAACAAGGTGGCTTCATAAATAATTTGACACATGGCTAAGTTGTGAAATATCATTACAAATTGTGGCTTAAATGATTACATGCCATCCTTTCTTTTCTCCTATTCCATATCCGGCCAAGTAACCAATTTCTTACCAAGTTTGGATTTTGGTTTATGTAATATCTAGTATATCAAATGACTAAAATGCCCCCCTTTTATTAGTTTTAAAATTGGGCCACACTTTAATTCTTTTGGGCTTCCCTAAATAATTCTTTGGGCTTTCCAATTAAAAATATTTTGGGTCAAAACAAAATATCATGTCTTCATACTTTTAATAATATCATTCCCTAATTATTTAATTAGGGTTTTCATTTACTCTTAATAATTTAAATCCTCATTCATGTACACTTAATTTCTTAACCTAATTAATCTTACCTTAACTAGGTTATAAAATTCATTAAATTGAGATACATAAAATAAATCTCTTGGAGTTAGTATATATTTTAAACACCATACTTCTCACATCCTATAACCCTTAAGTTTTTCAATTCTTCATTCCTACTATATAATTAAGATTATATTAGTTTCTTTTATTTGTTTATATAATAAACAAGTATAAATCATCACATAATATTCATATTCATTACTCACATAACTTTTAACCCTTAGGGTTTTATACATAGCATTAGAGTTCCAAAATTAAGGTTTCCAGAACCGGTTTTAGGATTTCTTAGAAATCGTAAGAATTTTCTAACTGAACTTTTACGTTCTTAATATAATATTAGGGTTTGTCATTGTCTGGTCAACCCTTGACGCTTAACCACATACTGTACACATATAATACCATATACACAGAACACATTCACATATACACTTAATCCTGAATAATTTACCAAACTCCTTCACAGAATTTTGAAATTCTCAAAATTCCTTCTCAAAAATATCAAACGCATACACTAATTTTGTGTATAGGTTCTAATGTTGAACCTTAAATCAATTAATTAAAATTTAAAAAAATTTCTAAATTCTCGGGTTGTCACGGTGTGCAGTTTCTTGGGCATGTCATTGACAAAGATAGAATCTCGGTAGATCCATCGAAAGTTGAAGCTGTAATAAACTGGGGACAGCCAAAGATACCGTCGGAAGTAAGAAGTTTCTTGGGATTGGCAGGTTACTATAGGCATTTTATTCAAGATTTTTTCTAGATCGCAACCCCGTTGACGAATTTAACTAGAAAAGCAGTTAAGTTTGTTTGGATAGAGAAGTGTGAGGAGAGTTTTCAAGAATTAAAGAAGAGATTGAGTTCATCACCTGTGTTATCATTGCCTGATGATACAGGGAATTTTGTGGTATATAGTGATGCATCGCATAAAGGACTAGGCTGTGTGCTTATGCAGAACGGCAAAGTTATTATGTATGCATCACGTTAATTGAAGGATTACGAAAAAGGGTATCCGACTCATGATTTGGAGTTGGCTGCGGTGGTGTTTACTCTGAAGATTTAGAGGCACTATCTTTATGGGGAGATGTGTGAGATATATACAGACCATAAAAGTCTGAAGTATATCTTTACACGGAAGGATTTAAATATGCGACAGAGGAGATGGCTGGAATTGATTAAAGACTACGACTGCGAGATTATTTATCATCCCGGAAAGTCAAATGTTGTTGTCGATGCTTTAAGTAGGAAAGGTCGGGAGAAATTAATGATGTTGACTGCTCAGGAAAAGCTTGTAGCACAGATGGCCAAGATGGAGTTAGAAATTAAATATCCAACAGAATTAAATGAAAAATTGTTCCAAATAAGGATCAGTTCAATTTGGGTGGATAAGGTGAAGAATGTACAACTTCAGGATGAAAACTGTGAAAAGATAAGAAGGAAAGTGTCTAAAGGTGAAAAAATAAGTTTAAAGTTGATTCAGAAGGGTTACTTCGATTTGAAGGGAGAATTTAGGTCATGGCCGTACCAGAGATCAAGGAGGAAATTTTAAGCGAGGCTCATAACTCACGATATTCGATTCACCCCAGAAGTACGAAAATGTACCAGGATCTCAAACATCATTTCTGGTGGTCGAATATAAAAAAGGATGTTGCTGAGTGTGTGGAAAAATGCTTAACATGTCAGAAAGTTAAAGGTGAACACCAAAGGCCAAGTGGATTGTTGCAACTATTAGAGATACCGGAATGGAAGAGGGAGAATATCATAATGGATTTTGTGGTAGGACTTCCAACGACTCAGCAAGGTTACAATGCGATCTAGGTGATTGTCGATCGATTGACGAAGTCGGCACACTTTTTGCCAATCAAGATTAGATTTAACCTAGATCGGTTGGCAAAACTGTACGTGAAGGAAATTATATCAAGGCACGGTGTTCCGGTGTCCATTGTATCAGATAGAGATCCACGTTTCACATCAAATTTCTGGAAACGACTACAGGAATGCTTGGGAACAGAGTTGAGAATGAGCACCACGTATCATCCTCAAATCGACGGACAAAGTGAGAGGACAATCCAGACATTGGAAGATATGCTCAGAGCATGTATTATGGATTTCAAAGGAAATTGGGATGACCATCTACTGTTGGTTGAATTTTCCTATAATAAAAGTTATCACCCAAGTATTGACATGTCGCCTTACGAAGAGTTGTACAGTAGGAAATGCAGAACTCCGTTATGCTGGGACTAAGTAGGTGAACGTCAGCTATTGGGTCCAGAATTGGTGCAACAAACTATCAAGATCATCAAGGTAATTCGGGCGCGATTGATAGCTGCACAGGATAGGCTGAAGAAGTATGCCAATCAACACCGACAAAATCGGGAATTTGATGTCGGTAGTTTTGTTTTCTTGAAGGTGTCTCCTTAGAAAGGGAAAATTCGGTTTGGTAAAAAGGGAAAAATAAGCCATAGGTTTATAGGACCTTTTGAGGTGCTACGCTGAGTTAGTGAAGTGGCATATAAGGTAGCTTTACATCCAGAACTAGAACATATTCATAACATTTTCCATGTTTCGGTATTACGACCATATAAGCCCGATTATAAACATGTTATAGAATATGAACCTTTACTGTTTGAAAAAGATATGTCTTGTATGATCCCGAATTTTATGAAATAAAAGTATTCAAATTTTTATAATTATTATTCAGTAAATAGTTAAATTGATAAAAAATTAAAGTTAAGGGTGATATATGTAAAGTTTACAAAATACGCAAGTGGTTATAAAATATTCATTTTGTCAGGGAATATTCATTTGGCCGTGAAATATTCTTGCTGTCGGGGAATATTCATACGACGACGCAACCATTTGTGGGCTCCATAACAGAATAACTGTCGAATGAAGAAAACGACAAGTTTAAATTTTTATAAATAACGGCGTAGTTGTTACCGTTAATACTGTTGAAATACTCGGTGGTTAAAACACAGCAGCACACGGTATTGAACTAAATATTGATTCTTACGTAAGAAGGCACTACTCAATAATTGTTACAGTAATTACTGTTCAATATTTTATTTTATTGATTTAATAATTGCTACGTTGATATTTTATATTACTGTTGTTTCAATAATTGCCACTACACAATATTTTCTATTATCGGAGCAATAATTCATATTATTTGAATAATATTATTAGATAACATTATTGGCAATGTCTACAAAGTTCTGTCTAATGAGAAGTTTGGTCACCTAATTGCGCGCCAGTAAGGAGAGATCCTTATTGGAAAGCCCCCTCTTTCCTGGGAACGGCCTGGTTGTCAGTATTGTGATTCTGTAATATTATTTGTGAATAATTAATTATTAATTTAAATGATAAGGAAAATATTTATTTATGTGGATATAAATAGAGAAATTTTTAGAAAAGTGATAATTGTTGAAAATTGATATTTTATCTTTTCTAATAAAATATATTATTATATTACAATAATATAATAATGATGATATTTTTACAATGAATGTGTGATATATGAATAAATGAGGAGGAAGAGTATTTTTGTTACAAAAAATATTTAACACATGTTTTGTGTGTTGGTGGACCCAATTTTTGACTGAAATTCGATTATAGCCTGTAAAATCGTCCGTATGTGAATTTCGGTCAATTTCTGTTTGGAATTTAGAAAAACTTAAACTTACAAAGTTGTAGAGAATTGAATTTCCTGTGGAATGGACATAAGATTCGAATTTTTCTGATAAAATGGCGATTTATTATGAATTATTGAAGTTCCGGAATATTGAGTCTAAATTGATTTTGTTACAAAAAATGTTTAAAACATATTTTTTATTTTGGTGGGCCCCACTTGCATGTGTAAAATTTTGAAATCAGATTTTTCCAAGTGTGCGTATGATTTTTTTATAAATATTAATATTTTATTAAGTTTTCTGCTTTGGTGTTCTAAGTATTTTCCTAAAAATAGAATGATTAAGTTAGAATTGAAAATCACACCAGAAACTGAAGTTTCACTCTATATATTATCAAGCGTATTTTTGAGAGTATTTAGATATCTTGAGTGTTGCTATACGGTGCAAGTTCCCTTCAGTATTATATCCGATATTCCAGTCAGAAGTGCTATTCTTTTGAAGTAGGGGATTGTAAGGGATTGTAAGAGATTGTAAGGAATGCTATTTTTTTCGTAAATGATGTTATTTCTTTTAATATCATTATACCAAAATATTGATATGAATTTTATTGTGAAAGTTTTACCTTTTCGTGTCGGAGTTACTATTCACGTATACGACACTATTCATGTATATGGCACTATTTACATATATAGTATTATTTACGTATACGGTACTATGTACGAATATAGATTACTATTCATGAGTTACTATTCACGAGTTACTATTCATGAGTTACTATTCACGAGTTACTATTCATGAGTTACTATTCACGAGTTACTATTCATGAGTTACTATTCACGATAAAAATAGTTTCTTTTTCTGATCAAATTATCGTTGATTTATGAATCTTACTCTTGAAATTAAACTCATGTTTTGATTATATTATTTTTATTATTATATATAACATTTTTATAATCCTGGTGAGGAAACTCTCTTTGACTTGAGTGTAAAGATGGGTAGATTATTGGTATGATCGTGACTATGGGTTCTCTTTGGCCAGTAGTACAAAGATAAATTGTTGACTGGTATGATCATGACCATTGAATTTAGAATTGAATATCTTTAGCTTAAGTGTAAAGGTGAATTGATCAACATGGTTATAATTATTGTTTGTATAAGTTCTGAAATGATTATATATTTCTTTAAGATATTAATATCTTTGGCCCGTAGTGCAAAGATGAATTTATTAGTATGATTATGAACATGAACTGTGATTTGGTATAACCATGATCTTTGATATTTCAGGTAAAGACAGGTGATGAAAATTATCTTCGTCCTGGGTGCGAAGAGGAATTTAGAACCACAATTATAATTATGAGTTATTCACATGATTGTGGACAGGAACTGTTGATTGATGTTACAGGGATAAAATATTATTGGTGGACTTTTAACATGGAGAAGATAATAGACTTTATGTTCTATTTGACTCTTCTAATGGATTGCTCGTTCCGCTGCAACTATGGTTGAAAAGTTTTATCATCTACCATATGTTCTAAATCTCTGATTTATTATTGACGGAGGCTATTGATAATTTAATTTTCTCTAGTCATGATATTCTTTACTGGGCTATTTGTGCTCACCCTTTTATTTCACAATTCCTTTCAGGTGATAAGAGTATAGCTGGGTCGAGCGGGGGTAACAGGTGAATAGAACGGCGGTCTATAGCTGTTGAGGTTTCCCCTAAAACAGTATGAAAATAATTTTATTGAGAATTTGAGATAAGTGTGTTGTATTTTATACGTCGTTTAACCGTAGATTTTGGTGAACCGAATAGGGTAAGGTGAACCCAACTTTAGAAGGGTGTTTTGCCACTATCAAACAAGATGTCTAATGACCTATGACTTCGTGTTGTCATAGGACAGGGTTGTGGACATCCACTTGCTGAGTATATCTACGAGCACTACCTATGTAATCTTGGAGTTTGGTTGAAATATAATTTTCAATGGCAGACAGTGGAGATAGTTAAATGTCAAGAGAAGATTCACCATTGGAAAGAACATGATAGTAATCTTCTCGTTTTTCTTTGGGGTCTATTGGGTCAACCAAGGATAATTCTGTGGGCATATGATATCTATCATAACCTAGACGCATGGCCTCCCATGTACGAAGATTTCCTTGAGTATTTTCTAAAAATTTTAATTTCTAAAACAGTTATTGACTGTACATTTATGTAAGGTGCCATTGTGACGTGCTATCCAAGATTGGAATGAGAGTCACATTTGGTATATATTTGTATCAAAACTCACAACATATGTGTGGTCGTATTTTGCACGACAGTTGGATTAATGAAGTTTGTAGTTGTTTTCTGTACCATGTATTTGGCGACCTAGAATGGGTTGGGTGGATTGGACCTATTGTGGGGGCATCACATATCTTGTGAAGAAGTTCATGTTTAGATTATTGACAGGAAAGAGCAAGTCCTAAGGAATAATATGATACCTTCTGTTAAGGTAATCTGGAGAAACCACAGTACTGAAGAAGCTACGTGGGAACTTAAAGATGTTATGATGAAAAATTATTCTCAGCTATTTGCTTAATTTTGTATAGCGATTCTGGGGACATAATTTTGTTAAGGATGGAAGAGTGTAACGAATGAATTTATTGAGTTGTGATTCTGGGGATACAATCATTTTAAGGAGGGAAGGATGTAACGAACGAGAATTTTTATGTAATTTCAAAATATTTATTGAATTAAATAAATATTTTAATTAATTTATTTATTGAGATAAATAAATAATTGATGAAATTATGGTGTAATAATTTAGTTAAAATGTGTTATAATAATTAAATTAATGAATGACAATTTTATGATTTGAAGATTTAATTTAATGAGATAATTAAATTAAATAAATTATTGAATAATTATGGTGTAGTTCTAATTTGATTTAATAATTAAATTAAAAATTTATTAGTTTGTTAAATAAAATTATAATCTATAATGAAAATTATAATTATATGACAAGTGTTAATTTGAATTACGAACTTAATTAAATTAGTTGTATAATGGGTGTGACATAAGAACTATATAATATAAGAAATATAAAAATAAACTAAAGTGGGATATTTGAGACTAGCCAAATATGGCATTGTGTCTCTTGGTGTTTGTAACAGCTGAACCTATGGGCTTCTTTTACCTGATGACTTAAGATGGCGCACGATGTTATATCAGTGTTAGTGGTTACGTGTTTTTCCTAAAGGCTAAGAACAAAGAGTATAGTGAGGAAGAAAACATAGAGTGTTAGAGAAATTGTGGGAGCTAGAGAGGAAATTGAGAGTTCTCTGTGAATTGAGAATCAAGGGAACAAGCTTTGGAATCATCATATTTGCTAACATAAATCAAGGAGTTAAGGTATAATCTATTCCTAATTCTAACTCTTAGTTTTGTTATATCTATTCTCTATGATTTGGAAGTTTTGTTGGATTGTTAATTATGTATATATGGTCTTGTAAGATTTGATAATTATCATCTATGAAGCAATATTTAGTGATCAAATTCATGAAATTTGGTTTGCAGAAGAAAATTTTAAATAACAGTGTTATATATGTGTATTATGGTTGTTTTAGAGTTAAAAATTAGTAATGAATTCATGCTGTAAATTGAAGATTGATAATTGTTTATGCTAGAACTCTATGATACGAAAGTAATGTAGTTTGAACAAATCAAAATGGTTGAAAATCGAAGTCGTGATGACTGATTTTGCTATATATGATAAAATATGAAAATTAGTATGAACTTGGAATTAAAGACCTTAAATTGGTTGTTAAAGTTGTTTGTGATGTTAGAATTACTTTATAAATATTTGGTCTTGAGTTTATAAAGCTTATAAACATCTAGGTTTGGTTAATTTGGTGTTGGGTGAAGAAATTGGAATTCATTTGTAAAGAGTAGAGTCTGTGTTCGTGTTCTGGAAAATTGAGTCTGGGGTCGAGCGCGGGCGCGCTGCTTTTGGGCTCGGACGCGCTGGACCCAAGAGTAACTAGGGCGCGACCGCGCCAGTGGTCAGTCAGACCCAGTAATAAACTGTTAACAGTATAGCTTGGGGAATGTTAACTTAACTAATTTTAATGATTGTAGAGGAACCTAAAACATGTTATAAGATATAATAACATATTGTAATCACAAAGTTGAAACTATAAGTTATGAATTAATAAGTTGGGAAAGTTTGGAATGTGATGTCATGAAAATTGAAGTTGTTTTTCAATCGCCATGTCATGTACTACAATATAATTGGGAGTTCAGGTTTATGGTATGTGAATGATTAGGATAATCAGATATTAAGCTAAAGATTATAGACTTGACTAAAATGAGAAGTAAACAAATGAATTTAATGTTAATATAACTAATTGGTATTGTTATCCTAATGGTATATGTAGGGTATTTAGCGAACATTTGTAATAATTGTGTAGCGTACACACGAGGCAAGTTTCCTAAACCCTAATCTTATGTTGAGCAAGTTTCTTGGTTCTACCTTGTTTACTATTATGCAAGCTCTTGTATTCTAATTCTTTTACATTGAGCAAGTTTCATATTCCTAACTTGATATCGTTATGCAAGTTCCTAAAACTTTAATCTTTTATTAAGCAAGTTCCTAACTTTTGTTTCTATCCATTCAAAGCATAAATTGTTCAAGTTCATTGTCCCAAATGAGTTTTCCTAACTCTTTTGGATGTAATACTTCGTATATACAATGTCTATTCAATTGTATATTATTGACACTAAATCTTTGATTTAAGTATCGTCGTTCAATCTTATATTATCGTGTTGAACCTTTGAATAACAAATAAACCTTTTTTGATTGGACTAATCCATAATTGACTAGTGTCCTAAAATTTTAGAATCACTGTTAAGCTATTCCAAACTAAACTTTCTTTAGTGCGGAAATCCTAAAGTCAAACTGAGATGAACAACCATAATATAGGGGATTATGTACGCGTTAGCGTTTAGATGTTTATAAACATTACATGGTACGAAGGGCTGATCCCCCTAAGTACGAAAGTAAAGGTCTGTATAGTCTAATGACTTTTAAAGGTTGAAGTAGAAATACTTAATAACATTAGGACATAGTTCATGGTCTTAAAGACCCTCAAATATAAACCTCGAACTTGTTTACTAATCTTGACTCAAAGAACAAGTTCTTAATTATTCAGCAATCATTGCCTACTCCTATGTTATTGCTTTTGTCATCATTATATTAGTTGTGACTCCCCCAAAATAGGTATACATCACTCATTTTGAGTCGTCAAATACATGGTACAAAATTCAAATACAACTTAATTAATACAACTGTCGTGTAAATACGACAAAACATATTTTGAGAGTTTTAATACGAATATTGTCTTCTAGACCATATCCAAACTCAAATTCAATCTTATTACAATTATTATCACACTATTTCATAGAATAGTGAGGACTACTAAAACAACCATCTGGACCGTCACTCCGTTCCCCGACTAGTCCCAACTATATTCTCATTTCCTGAAGAGAACAATGAAAGCAAATGGTGAGCTCAACTAGCCCAGTAAAGAATATTATGACTAAGATAATGCAGAATAAATTATCGTTAGCCTTCAATAATGTTAAATTGATAGATTATAATAGACAACAAGTTTAACTGCAGCGGAACAAACAATCCATTAGAAGTGTCAAGTAGAGCATGATATCTACTAGCTTCTATAATTTAAAAGTTTATCATCAATTTTATCGCTGAGACTCAGCTCAATAAATAATCCACATTATTGAATTATCCATGCACTACGGGCCAATGATATTTATTATTATCACCAATGGTCATGATCATGCCAATAACTGTCCATCAATGTACTACGGACCAATGAGGACTTTTACCACATCATTTGTAACATTACGGGTCATGATTATACTGAATAATCCCTGGTCATAATCATAACAATCAACAATCCATCTACGCACTACATACCAAAGATGACTTTCATAACAATATAAGCATGATGATGATGATGACAATGATATAAGAATTTAATTAAATGAAAGCAAATGATAAATTTTTAAAGATTTATAATTTAATTTATCCAGAATTCAAAAACGTCCAAATTGTCAACATGATACTGCTTTGTGGAGTAAAATTCAAGAATAATATTGTATCAAAAATGATTTGGACCGAAAAGAAATCAATTTTTATCATGAATAATACTCCGGGTGAATAGTACCCGAGTGAATAGTACCCCGTGAATAGTACTCTGGCATGAAAAAGTTAAAACTTATCAAGAATACTCAGAATAATATTTTCATGAAAAGATACTAGATGAAGCACAAATTTCAAGGATATTCTATTAATTTCAAAAATTATAGAAGCAATACTTACCATAGTAAGTTTAAACTTAGGAATATGAAATGAAATAATATCTCTTCCATAATATGGAGTATGAAAAAAAAAAAATATTTCTTACGAGTATTGAAATAAAAATAATATCATTTACCTTAGTAGAAACTGAATTTGACTGGAATATCGGATATTATTCTGAGAAAATCTTGCAGAAAAACTACACTCAAAGTATTCTTATACTCAAGAAAAATACTCACAATACTATAGAATTAGAATTTCTGATATTAAAATGGTGTGTTGAGGAAGGAGGGATTACCCCCTATTTATAGCAACGGAGGGAGTAACCTGCCTAACTTTTCCTTCTTTTTTTCTTTTCCTCCGTGCCTAACTTTCTCATATTTCCTTCATGCCTAATTTTTCCTTAAATCTTATTAGTTGAGGACCCACCCTTTAGAAAACAAGTTTGCAGGAAATCAAGCATCCACCAACCCACTTAGGGAAAAAAACATATGCAGAAGAAAAATAAACCATCTTTGAAAAAAAGGACAGCTACTGTATTACTTTTGAAAACAAGAATCAGTTTACAATTTGCCAACTAATTATGCTCCTTATATCACATGTTTATACACACACACACACACACACACACACACACACACACACACACACACACATATATATATATATATATAATAACTTTATTATTTAAACAATTATAATATATTATAATAATATATTTGAATGAATATTTAATCGGAGAAATAATTGTAATTCCACAGAAAATATGTCAAACTTTCAACAATTATTTCATGCTAAAATTCCTTCATTAATATCAAAATTGAACCAATATCCACCGCATAATAATTATTCATAAATAATATTATGAGCTCACAATATTAACAATCAGATCATTCTCAGGAAAGAGGAGGCTTTTCGATAATGATTTATCCTTATTGGAGTGCAATTAGATAACCTAACCCCTTTCCTCGACAGAATTTTTTAGACATTGCCAATAATGCTAACTAATAATATGAATAGTTGTGTTGTGTCAATTATTGATTTAACAATATAAAATATTGTGCAGATGATATTGTGACAATAATTGAATCAATAATATGAGATACTGTACAACAATTACTGTGGTAATTATTGAAAGAAACTGAGTGACTTCTCTCGTAAATATCAATAATCAAAGATACTGTACAATACCGTGTGCCACTATGCAACCACGCGTATTATTGTACTTTTATCAACGAGAATTTCAACAGTTAACGGTAAAACTTTCGCCGTTATTTTTATAAAAACATATTTCTGTCGTTTTCTAACTCCGACAATAATTCCGTTGTGTGGTCCACGAATGATTGTGTCGTCGTACGAATATTTCCTTATAAAATAAATATTTTCCGACCAATTGAATATTTTATGACAACTTGCTTACTTTGTAAAATTTATAAATATTACCCCTAACTATAACATTATATCAAATCCACACCATAATATTCAAAAATAATATTTAGAGAAAAATTAAACTTTATTCATAAAAGTTGGGGTCTTACAACCTCCCTTTCTTATGAAATTTCGTCCTCAAAATTGGTGTACGTACCTAGTATATCGAAAAGGTGAGGATACCTTGATTTCATTTCAGATTCTAACTCCCAGGTCATTTCCTTAACATCGTGATTTTATGACGCCCCCAAAACAGGTATACATCACCGATATTGAGTCGCCAAATATATGGTACAAAATAAAAATAAAAACTTAATTATACAACTGTCGTGTAAAATACGACAAAACATATACTATGAGTTTTAATACAAATATTGTCATCTAGACAATATCCACACTCAATGGAGTCCTCATTACATTTATTATCACAATATTTTATAGAATAGTAAGGACTACTATGACACCATCTCGGACAATCACTCCATTCCCCGACTAATCCCGGCTACGTTCTCATTTCCTGAAAAGAACAATGAAAGAAAGGGTGAGCTCAACTAGCACAGTAAGAAATATTATGACTAAGATAATGCAGAATAAATTATCCTTAGCCTTCAACAGTACAACAACTGATAGAATATAATAGACAACAAGTTTTAGATTAACAACTGCAGCGGAATAAGCAATGCATTAGAAGAGTCAAGTAGGGCATAAAATCTACTATCTTCTATGATTTAAAAAGTTTTTCATCAACTTTATCGCTGAGACTCAGCTTAATAAATAAAATCGAATTATCCCTGCATCACGGCCAAAGATATTCATGTAATCATCAATGATCATGATTATACCGAATAATCACTGGTCATAATCATACCAACAACTATCCATCAATGAACTACATGCCAATGAGGACTTTCTCCACATTATTCGTCACATTACGGTCATGATTATACCAAATAATCCCTGGTCATAATTATACCAAGTCCATCTATGCACGTAAGCCAAAGATGACTTTCATCATAATATAAGCATGAGGATGATGACAATGACATAATAATTCAATAAAACAAGTTCAAGGATAAATTTTAAAGATTTATAAATTAATTTATCCTGGAACCAATAACGTCCAAATTGTCAACATGATACTGCTTTTGTGGAGTAAAATTCAAGTATGCTTAGAAGAATATTTTCATAAAAAGATACTGGATGAAGTGCAAATATCAAGGATATTCTACTAATTTTATGGAGTATAAAAGCCAAAACTTTAACTAACTGAATATAATAGAATATATGAAACTGTAAATGGATTTTCGCCCGCCATGCGGTAATCCACGTAGACAGATCATTTTCATTAATTAATAAAGAATGAATACGAAGGATAATTCACCAGGAATGCGATAGACCGCACAGACAGGTTATTCCAACAAAATAATAAAGAATGGAACTAGGTCATGCGTAATTCGCACAAACACGATATTCTAACAGAATAATAAAGAATGGAATAACAACAGAATTCACCAGGCATGCGATAGACCGCACAGACAGGTCATTCCAACAGAATAATAGAGAATAGAATAATAGAATAATTTCACCATGTATGCGATACTTCGCATAGACAGGTTATTCCAACATAATAATAAAGAATGGAATAACAACCCCTTACGTGTATTGAAAGAAAATAACTCTCTTCATGAATACGAAGGAATAATACCCCTTACCTTAGAAAAAACTGGATACTGAAATAGTGAGGTAGCAGACTTCTCTTCTTCTTTCTCTCTATAATAATTACTCTATAGCTTTTGTGAATTGGTGAGAAATGAAGGAAGAATGAGCTTCTATTTATAGGAAAATATAGTTTCGATAATTGCACGTTTTGGGGCTCGAAATATTACAGTATAATACCTTCCTCTTTTACTTCATTTTTAATTTAGTCCTGCAAGTATTATCAAACTTGCACCACCTCCCCTAATAGTAAATGTGACACCCCCAAATCCGATACTTCTATTTCCATAGGATTTGGTGTTCACGATACAAATATCATCTATCTATCTACCCATAATAAATGCAAACCATGCAATAAATAGAAATAAAATCTTCCCCTTAAGGGTTACAACATCTGAATAATAATAATACAATCCCAGGTTAAACTAACCTTAAACATCTGTGCGGAATCATAAACAAATAAGTCTTAAACGATAACATTAACTCAAGTCTTAAACAAATACATCATCATATAAAGCAACAAGTCTTCGTCACTTGCTAACTTTGCCCTTGCCTTTACTAGTGGAAGGTTTATCGGTTCTTTCGTTCTTAACTGCAATGTTATTATTATGCAAGAGTGAGCACGATTGCCCACAAGTATAATAATAAAAACAACAATATAATAACATGCGAGGAAAAATAATAACTTCGAATATAAAAGCTCAACTTTTGAATCAAAAATGAATAACAAGAATCAAAAGAATTTCTGAGGGTCATAAGACCTTGAACTATGTCCTAGGTTGTCAAGGGTTATACTTGAAACCTTTAACAGTCATAAGACTATGGACCTTTCTTCTCATACTTAGGGGGATCAGCCTTTAGTACCATACTGTGCATAATATCTTAACGCTAAAGCATAAATAATCCCCTATACAGGGTTGTTCATCTCAGTTTGACATTCGAGTCCGCACCAAAGGAAGTTTGGTTTGGATAATTCATCAAGGGTTCTGAAATTTAAAACGCTCATCAACTATGGACTAGTCGAATCAAAAAGGGTTCGCTAGTCTAACAAGGTTTAACAATAATTGATAACTTAATTGAATAGAATCTCAAAAGGTATACAATAGAATAAGTATTGTATAACAGCATCATGCTTGAAAGATTTATAAACTTTAATATACAAAACAGACTTGATCAATAATAATGAGAAATTACTCAATGTAGAAAGGTGAATTAATCAACTTATATAACGATAACAAGTAGGGTTAGGAAACTTGCCTCGTGCGTAGATTACACTTTAACTACACTCGTTCTTTGATTTTAATCCTACATACCATTCACATTCACAATACCAGTTAATTATAACTTAGCTAATCATCAAAACTCATTCTCTTTGTCTACTTTGATTATTAACTATATTAGTCAAGTTATCACATTTACTGTCACATAATATCACTTCATGAATAATAATTTAATTATGAAGTCAATAATTCAATCCACATGTATTTATGTTATTTACATGTTAAACATCTATTTTAACATCACATTATACTTCTAACATAGTTTTATGTTCATTACATTAAGTTACTAACACATTGCTAGACTTAAACTTTTTTAAAAAAATTTCATTTTTGTACTTTCTAGAGAGTGGCGCTGCGGCGCCACTGTTACACTTGATCTTCTCGCTGCGACGCGATGGCACTGCGGCCGGACACTTAGCGTTGCGGTGCGGGACTTAAGTCACTGGACTGGCGCCGCAGCGCGGTGAACCAGAAACTGTTCTGCAATTCGTAAAAATTGCAGAACACAGCCCAAAAATTTCCAATTAAATTATTACTACACGAAATTAATCATATACACATGTTATAATTCATGTATAAACATAACCCAACATTTATAAAATGATTTTAACCATTTACAACACATAATCATAGAATTAAATTATGCAAATTGTACTGTTCTTGATGTTCTTGAAGATTTTGAACAAAAACATATAATTTAACACTACAGATTTGTTATAACACCGAATCCGTTCGTCTAAGGCTTGGTCTCTTCGTATCAACATGCATAATCAAATAAGAGTATAAATTTTACGAAAATATTTATGTTTGACACCTTAAAGTTACGTATAAGGCCGTATTCCCAAAACCCAAACTCTGTATATTTTGAAATAACAAGTCATCAATAATACGACATGTTTTCATGAATTTGATGATATGGTTTACATAATATATATAATTAAATACGATGTGATATGTCATAATACATACACAACCCATAATCATTACTTTTATCCCAATTACAGAGGTTTAAGCCAAAAACTTTAAAAGCCATATTCATGAAAACTAAAATACGTAAAGTAGAATTTGGGAAGGAGGAGATTACCCTATAGAATATAATTAGTAGGCTTAGATTCCTCACTCTCAATTCTCTTTCACAGACTCACAAATTCTCACTGACAACTTTCTCTGATTCTCTCTCTGTGATATTTTATCAGACTAAGTAACAAATGAAGGAAATCAGACGTTGTATTCAAATAGATCGATACGCATAATGGTCAGTTACCCATTATGGGTTAACTGCCCATAACTCCCCCTAATGTCATGTTTGGCTTGCTTAATAGATTACAAAATCATTTAATTTAATAAAACCTTTACAATATAGTTTAATAAATGTCACACTCATTCATAAAATAAATCCAATATTTTATTTAATTTATTTTAAATAAAATATAATAATTTCTCATAATTTCACATAATCACATTATTAATTTTCTCATTAATAAATAATGTCAAATTATTAACTCTCTAATTAATAATTAAATTAATTAAATAACATCATGCTTAATTAAATATTTCATTTAATTCGATGAGCTCACATAATTAAATATTTGAATAATAATTATTCTCTACATTAATTTAATAAATGTAACACATATAATTAAATTAATCTACCACAATTGCATCAAATAATTATTTAATCCAATAATTAAATCATCGAAAAATATTTATTTAATTCAATAAATATTAAAATTAAATTACAAAAATCTCGTTCGTCACAGTAAATAATGTGAATTAATAGTAAATTATGTGAACAATAAGTTCTAGACATGTGAAAATACGAATTACAGTATAGTACCTCCATCTATACCTCTATTTTTTAACTTAGTCATGCAAGAATTATCAATCTTGTACCACCACCCCTAATAGTACAAGAATGTGAATTAATAGTACACACATGTGAACAAATATTTATAATCATGTGAATTAATAGCAATTAATTGCTCATTTATCCGATTAATTACCCGATTGGTCAGTATAACTTCCAGACATCAATTAATATCGAAATAAATGTCGATTTCCACTAACCCTAATAATTTCAACACAATAGAACTATCAATTTCATCTTTAATTAACACGAACTTATTTATCATTAATATTATAACTCACAATATTTAACAATCAGGTCGTTCCCAGGAAAAAGGGGGCTTTTCGATAAGGATTTCTCCTTATTAGCGCGCAATTAGGTGACCAAACCTCTCCTTGACAGAATATTCTAGACATTGTCAATATTGTAAATAATAATATGACTAACTTTGTTGTCTCAATTATTGATTTAATAATATAAAATATTATGCAGATGATACTGTGACAATAATTAAATCAATAATATGAGAGATATGATGCATCAATTACTGAAGCAATAATTGAGTATAACTGAGTGACTTCTCACGTAAGCATCAATAATCAATACCGTGTGCTACTATGCAATCACGCGTATTACTATACTTATACTACCGGGTAGTTCAACAGTTTTAACGGTAACACTTTCGCCGTTACTTTTATATAAAGATAATTCTGTCATTTTCTTATTACGACAATAATTCTGTTGTGGGGTTCACCAATGATTGTGCCATCGTACGAATATTTCCTGTTAAAACGAATATTCCCCGACCAATCGAATATTATATAACCACTTGCTTACTTTATAAAATTTGTAAATATTACCCACAACTATAACATTATATCAAATTCATACCATAATATTCAAAAATATATTTCGAGAAAATTATTCTTTATTCATAAAAGTTGGGGTCTTACAACCTCCCCTTCTTACGAAATTTCGTCCTCGAAATTAGGGTACATACATGTTATATCGAAGAGGTGAGGATACCTTGACTTCATTTCAGATTTTAACTCCCAGGTCATTTCCTCAACATCGTGGTTTCTCCACAAAACTTTGACTTGAGGTATAACCTTGGAGCGTAGAATATGATCCTTTTTATCCAAGATTTTAACAGGTAACTCTTCATATGTTAAATCTTCCTCTATCTCATCTGGTTCTAATTCAATAATGTGGTTCGGGTTTTTCACATATTTACGTAACATAGATATGTGAAAAATGTTATGAACACGAGACATACTTGGCGGTAAGGCGAGTCTATAGGCCATAGTTCCTACACGATGTATGATTAAAAATGGGCTAATGAATCGATGATTAAGCTTTTCTCTCTTTCTAAATCTCGTAACTCCTTTCCATAGAGCAACACGTAACAACACGTGATCTCCAATATTGAATTCCACGTCCTTTCGATGAAGATCAACATAACTCTTTTGCGATCTTGTGAGTTTTTTATACGTTGTCGGATCATTTGAATCTTTTCAGTAGTCATACGTACCAACTCCGGTCTCAACAACGTTGCTTCACCCACCTCATCCCAGCATACTGGATAACGACACTTTCTTCCATACAATGCCTCAAATGGAGCCATGCCAATACTTGCTTGATAACTGTTGTTGTAGAAAAACTCCACCAATGGTAAGAACTTGTCCCAACTTCCCTTGAAATCAAGGACACAGAGTCTTAATAGATCTTCAAGAGTTTGAATAGTCCTCTCTGACTGCCCGTCCGTTTGAGGATGATAAGCCGAACTAAATCGTAAATCCGTGCCCATAGCTTTTTGTAAACTAACTCAAAATCTTGAAGTGAATCTTGGGTCTCGATCAGAAACTATGGATACTGGCATACCATGCAATCTTACAATCTCGTTTATGTATATACGAGTAAGACGTTCAAGTGTATAAGTTTCTCGTATAGGTAAGAAATGAGCCGACTTGGTCAATCTATCAACAATGACCCAAATCGCATTTATGCCTTGAGAAACCTTGGGAAGACCGGTAATAAAATCCGTGGTAATGTGCTCCCACTTCCATTCTGGAATTTAAAGTGGTTGCAATGGACCTTTTGGTACTTGATGCTCTGCCTTGACTCATTGACAAGTTAGACACCTTGAGATAAACTCCGCGATCTCTCTTTTCATATTGCTCCACCAAAATGTATGTCGAAGATCATGATACATTTTGGTACTCCTAGGATGGATTACAAACGGTGTGTTGTGTGCCTCCATCATGATTTTATACTTTAAATCAGGGTTGTTAGGAACACAAAGTCTAGAGTTAACTCAAAGTATTCCTTCTTCATCCATTCTTGCTTCTGGGATAGCACCTTCTTGCACTTTCTTCCTCAAACGCATCAGCTCCAGGTCTGTAGCTTGAGTAGCTTTAACTTTATCGATTTAAGTCGGTTCTACTCGTATATTCGCCATCATCACATGGGTACCTAGAGTCTTTAACTCTATCTCCATCCTTCGTAAGTCATACAAAATGGGTCTTTGCGTTGAAAATATTGCACTCATACCCGCATATGATCTTTTACTCAATGTGTCAGCTACTACGTTCACTTTTCCAAGATGGTATTGGATGGTATGATCATAATCTTTCAACAGTTCAAGCTAATGTCGTTATCGCATGTTAAGTTCCTTTTGAGTGAAGAAATATTTAAAGCTTTTATGAGCCGTATAGATCTCCAACTTCTCTCCATACAGGTAATGCCTCCAAATCTTTAGTGCAAAAACGACTGCTGCCAACTCTAGGTCATGAGTAGGATAATTTCTCTCATATTCTTTGAGTTGTCGTGAGGCATAGGCTATGACTTTTCCATGTTGCATGAGAACACATCCTAACCCTTTGCCCGAAACATCACTGTAGATGACAAATCCCTCCGAGCCAGATGGTATTGTCAGAACAGGTGCTGAAATGAGTCTCCTCTTGAGTTCTTGAAAACTCTTCTCACATTCCACGCTCCAACTGAATTTTGTATCTTTTCGAGTCAGCTGAGTTAATGGAGTAGCGATTCAAGAAAACCCTTCTACGAATCTCCGATAATAACCAGCTAAGCCGAGAAAGCTACGTACTTTGGTTACTGATTTAGACTGCTCCCAGTTTTGAATAGCTTCAATCTTTGTCGGGTCAACAGATATTCCATGACTTGATACTACGTGCCCAAGGAATGCAACTTCCTCAAGCCAGAACTCGCATTTCTTTAATTTGGCATATAGCTTGTTTTCACAAAGCTTTTGGAGTATCAGCCTCAAGTGTTGCTCATGATCTTCACGGCTTTTAGAATATATGAGGATGTCATCAATAAAGACGACCACGAAATAATCCAAATATTCCTTGAATACTCTGTTCATCATGTCCATGAAAGCAGCAGGAGCATTAGTCAATCCAAAAGACATGACTAAGAATTCATAATGCCCGTACCAAGTTCTGAAGGCAGTCTTTGGAATATCCTCAGTTTTAACCTTCAGCTGATGATATCCAGAATGAAGATCGATCTTTGAAAAGAATTGTGCTCCTTATAACTGGTCAAACAGGTCATCAATGCGAGGTAACGGATACCTATTCGTGATGGTGACATGGTTCAATTCCCGGTAGTCAATATAAAGTTGCATACTCCCATCTCTTTTCTTCACAAATAGAACAGAAGCACACCAAGGAGACATACTGGGATGAATGAAACCGATATCTAACAATTCATGTAGTTGGGTTTTTAACTTCTGAAGTTCAATAGGAGCCATTCGATATGGGGCTTTGGAAATAGGTTTTGTACCGGGTTCAAGGTCAATACCAAACTCGATTTCATGCTTTGGGGGTAGGCCAGGAAGTTCTTCAGGGAATACGTCAGGAAATTTATTAACAATAGAAATATCATTCAAATCTGATGTATTTTTGTTTAAATCTGTGACATGAGCTAAGAAAGCTTGACATCCGTTTTTTAATAAACGAATAACTTTATGACTTGAGATGACAGTGATTGATTTTAATGGTTTGGTTGCTTGAATTCGCATAATAGGATGGTTAGGAATATGAAAGCTAACAACCTTACGAAAATAATTAATTTTTCCATGATGAGTAGTTAACCAATCAATCCCTAGAATCACGTCAAATGCAAGTATTTTCAATGAAATAAGATTGACAGGTAATGTAAGTGTACCGATTTGAACCAAACAAGACTTATAAAAGTGGATGTAATGAAGATTTCTCCCAACGGAGTTTCAACAGATAAGTCAAAGTCTAATTTCTCCGGAGTCAAATTTAAACGTTGAGCGCAAGTAGGAGAAATAAAAGAATGGGTAGAACCGGTATCAAATAAGGTATAGACTTTGCTAGAGTTTATGATTAGCTTACCCATGATGACCTCGTTCGGGTTCCTTGCTTTCTGGGAGGTCACGGCAAACACTCTCCCTTAAACTACCGGCTTTGACTTTTCTGGGACGGCCTTTGGTGCCTCCATCCCAGCTGGACTTATCTTCGGTGCACGACAAAATCGGACTAGGTGACCTTCTCTTCCATAATTGTAACATGTTTTGGACTGCATCACGCAGTTTGGACTGATATGTCCCTCCCCTCCACATTTGTAACATACGACCGGTGGTCGTTCTCCTTCCTTAACAACAGGTGCTGGTGCTGAAGTCTTTCCATCATTGTTGAATCTCTTCTTCCTGAAATGTCCACTCTTATTGTCTTGACCATGATTACCACTGAAGTGGTTACCATTTCTGGCATGTTGATTCCCTCCACGTTTGTTATCACCGCTTCGATGACTGCTACCACTGGTATTATTATTTTGCCGGCTGCTTTCTCTTGGTTAGGTTGACTTGTTATCGAGCTCCAATAACTGAGCCCTATTTACCACATCTTAATACAAACACAGTTTATGAGAAATTAGATACTGACGTATCTCCGGTTTCAAACCTCTTAAAAACATCCGCGTCATTCTCTACTCATTATCAACCAAGTGAGATGCAAACCGGGATAACTCGACAAACTTAGCTTCGTACTACGACACGGTCATATTGTTGTGCTCCAACTTGATGAACTCTACCTCTTTCATGTGACGAATACTTTCGGAAAGTACTTGTCGTTGAATAGTTCTTGGAACTTCTCCCAAGACATCTTCAGTGCGGCAGGTTGAGTATGCTTTACCGATTCCCACCAGTAATCTGCCTCTCCTCGCAACATAAAGGTGGCAAAGGGAACCTTTTTCTCCTCGGAACATCCCAAGACATCAAATATCTTGGTGATCTGCTTTATCCACGTTTCCGCCTTAAGTGGTTTTGGCTCTCCAATAAACTCCGGTGGTCCCAGCTCCTTGAACTGTTTAGCGGTGACCATCCGAGAGTTGCCAGTGTTTTCACCTGCATTTTGGACAGGAGCCGCTCTCGCCTGTTGTTGCATGAATTGCATAAAGCCTCTGAACATCCCGTCCTTCACCATTTCATCGGTGTTATTGTTTACCTGAGGATTATTGTCTTCCTGTTGCACATTATCCTGGGTATTGATCGTGGTGACTCAACGGTCTCATGTGCTTCATTGCTTATCTCAATATTTTCGGATGCCATTTTCAAATACTGCCACAAAACAAGGGTTAATTAACATATCACATATTATCCATATACTCTGACCGACCAATTAAATACCAAATAAACTTAGGTAGGTCATACTAGCGAAAGAATTCTCCGTCTCTCCCCTCCTAGTTCTTGTCTCATATTTCAGTCAGGGATCATATCCCTAAGCTTTGATACCAACTGTGACGCCCCCAAAACAGGTATACATCACCCATCTTGAGTCGTCAAATACATTATACAAAATACAAATAAAAACTTAATTATACAACTGTCGTGTAAAATACGACAAAACATATGCTATGAGTTTTAATACAAATATTGTCATCTAGACAATATCCACACTCAATGGAGTCCTCATTACATTTATTATCACACTATTTTATAGAATAGTGAGGACTACTATGACACCATCTCAGACCATCACTCCATTTCCCGACTAGTCCCGGCTACGTTCTCATTTCCTGAAGAGAACAATGAAAGAAAGGGTGAGCTCAACTAGCCCAGTAAGAAATATTATGACTAAGATAATACAGAATAAATTATCCTTAGCCTTCAACAGTATAATAACTGATAGAATATAATAGACAACAAGTTTTAGATTAACAACTGCAGCGGAATAAGCAATCCATTAGAAGAGTCAAGTAGGGCATAAAATCTACTATCTTCTATGATTTAAAAAGTTTTTTATCAACTTTATCGCTGAGACTCAGCTTAATAAATAAAATCGAATCATCCCTGTATCACGGCCAAGGATATTCATTTAATCATCAATGGTCATGATTATACCGAATAATCCCTGGTCATAATCATACCAACAACTGTCCATCAATGAACTACATGACAATGAGGACTTTCTCCACATCATTCGTCACATTACGGTCATGATTATACCGAATAATCTCTGGTCATAATCATACCAAGTCCATCAATGCACGTAAGCCAAAGATGACTTTCATCACAATATAAGCATGAGGATGATGACAATGACATAATAATTCAATAAAACAAGTTCAAGGATAAATTTTAAAGATTTATAAATTAATTTATCCTGGAACCAATAACGTCCAAATTGTCAATATGATATTGCTTTGTGGAGTAAAATTCAAGAATGCTCAGAAGAATATTTCTATGAAAAGATACTGGATGAAGCGCAAATATCAAGGATATTCTACTAATTTCATGGAGTATAAAAGCCAAAACTTTAACCAACTGAGTATAATCGAATATATGAAACTATAAATGGATTTTCGCCCGCCATGCGGTAATCCACGTAGACAGATCATTTTCATAATTTAATAAGGAATGAATACGAAGGATAATTCACCAGGCATGCGATAGACCGCACAGACAAGTTATTCTAACAGAATAATAAAAAATGGAACCAGGTCATGCGTAATCCGCACAGACACGATATTCCAATAGAATAATAAAGAATGGAATAACAACAGAATTCACCGGGCATGCGATAGACCGCACAGACAGGTTATTCCAACAGAATAATAGAGAATGGAATAACAGAAGAATTTCACCATGTATGCGGTACTTCGCATAAACAGGTTATTCCAACATAATAATAAAGAATGGAATAACAAAACCTTACGAGTATTAAAAAAAATAACTCTCTTCATGAATACGAAGGAATAATACCCCTTACCTTAGAAAAAATTGGATACAAAAATAGTAAGGTATCAGACTTCTCTTCTTCTTTCTCTCCATAATAATTACTTTATAGCTTTTGTGAATTGGTGAGAAATGAAGGAAGAATGAGCTTCTATTTATAAGAAAATATAGTTTCGATAATTGCACGTTTTGGGGCTCGAAATATTACAGTATAATTCCTTCCTCTTTTTATTCATTTTTAATTTAGTTCTGCAAGTATTATCAAACTTGCACCACCTCCCCTAATAGTAAATCATGTGAATTAATAGTTCTAGACATGTGAAAATACGAATTACAGTATAGTACCTCTATCTATACCTCTATCTTTTAACTTAGTCATGCAAGTATTATCAATCTTGCACCACCACCCCTAATAGTACAAGAATATAAATCAATAGTACACACATGTGAACAAATAGTTATAATCATGTGAATTAATAGTAATTAATTGCTCATTTATCCGATTAATTACCCGATTGGTCAGTATAACTTCCAGACATCAATTAATATCGAAATAAATGTCAATTTCCACTAACCCTAATAATTCCAACACAATAGAACTATCAATTTCATCTTTTATCAGCACAAACTTATTCATCATTAATATTATAACTCACAATATTTAACAACCAGGTCGTTTTCAGGAAAGAGGGGGCTTTCCGATAAGGATTTCTCCTTATTGGCGCTTAATTTGGTGATCAAACCTCTCCTTGACAGAACTTTTAGACATTATCAATATTGTAAATAATAATATGAATAACTTTGTCGTCTCAATTATTAATTTAATAATATAAAATATTATGCAGATGATACTGTGACAATAATTGAATCAATAATATGAGAGATATGATGCAGCAATTACTGTAGCAATAATTGAGTATAACTGAGTGACTTCTCACGTAAGCATCAATAACCAATACTGTGTGCTACTATGCAACCGCGCATATTACTGTACTTTTACTACCGGGTAGTTCAACAGTTTTAACGGTAATACTTTCGCCGTTACTTTTATAAAAAGATAATTCTGTCGTTTTCTTATTACGACAATACTTCCGTTGTGGGGTCCACTAATGATTGTGCTGTCGTACGAATATTCTCTGTTAAAACGAATATTCTCCGACCAATCGAATATTATATAACCACTTGCTTACTTTATAAAATTTATAAATATTACCCACAACTATAACATTATATCAAATCCACACCATAATAATCAAAAATATATTTTGAGAAAATTATTCTTTATTCATAAAAGTTGGGGTCTTACAGGTTTCTCCACAAAACTTTGACTTGAGGTATAACCTTGGACCATAGGATATGTTCCTTCTTATCTAAGATTTTAACAGGTACCTCTTCATATGTTAAATCTTCCGCTATCTCTTCTGGTTCTAATTTAATAATGTGGTTCGGGTCTTCCACATATTTACGTAACATAGATATGTGAAAAACGTTATGAACACGAGACATACTTGGCGGTAAAGTAAGTCTATAAGACACAGTTCCTACTCGATTGAGGATTCAAACGGGGAGCTTTCCTCTCTTTCTAAATCTTGTAACTCCTTTCTATGGAGTAACATGTAACAACACATGATCTCTAACATTGAATTCCACGTCCTTTCAATGAAGATCAGCATAACTCTTTTGTCGATCTTGTGAGGTTTTTATACGTTGTCGGATCATTTGTATCTTTTCCGTTGTCATGCGTACCAATTTCGATCCTAACAACATTGCTTTACCCACCACAACCCAGCATACTAGATAACGATACTTGCGTCCATACAACGCCTCGAATGGAGCCATGCCGATACTTGCTTGATAACTATTATTATAGAAGAATTTCACCAATGGCAAGAACTTGTCCCAACTTCCTTTGAAGTTAATGACACATTGTCTTAATAGATCTTCAAGAATTTGAATAGTCCTCTCCGACTGCCCGTCTATCTGTGGGTGATATACTGAACTAAATCATAAATCTGCACCCATAGCTTTCTACAAACTGACCCAAAATCGTGAAGTGAATCTTGGGTCTCGATCAGAAACTATGGATACTGGCATACCATGCAGTCTTACAATCTCATTTATGTATATATGAGAAAGACGTTCAAGTGGATAAGTTTCTCGTATAGGTTAGAAATGAGCAGACTTGGTTAATCTATCAACAATGACCCAAATCTCATCTATGCCTTGAGAAATCTTGGGAAGACCAGTAACAAAATCCATGGTAATGTGCTCCCACTTCCATTCTAGAATTTTAAGTGGTTTCAATAGACTTTTTGGCACTTGATGATCTGCCTTGACACGTTGATAAGTTAGACACCTTGAGATAAACCCCGCTATCTCTCTCTTCATATTGCTCCACCAAAATGAATGTCAAAGATCACGATACATTTTGGTACTCCCAGGATGGATTGCAAATGGTGTGTTGTGCGCCTCCATCATTATTTTATACTTTAAATCAAGGTCGTTAGGAACACAAAGTCTGAAGTTGACTCGAAGTATTTCTTCTTCATCGATTCTTGCTTCTGGAATAGCACCTTCTTGCACTTTCTTCTTCATACGCATCAGCTCCAGGTTCGTAAGTTGATCAGCTTTAACTTTATCAATTAAAGTCGGTTCTACTCGTATATTTGCCATCATCACATGGGTCCCTAGAGTTTTTAACTCTATCTCTATCCTTTGCAAGTTATACAAAATGGGCCTTTGCATTGACAATATCGCACTCGTACCAGCATATGATCTTCTACTCAATGCGTCAGCTACCACGTTTGCTTTTCCAGGATGGTATTGAATGGTATGATCATAACCTTTCAACAGTTTAAGCCAACATCGTTGCCGCATGTTGAGTTCCTTTTGGGTGAAGAAATATTTGAGGCTTTTATGATCCGTATAGATCTCCACTTTCTCCCTATACAGGTAATGCCTCCAGATTTTAAGTGCGAAAATGACAGCTGCCAACTCTAGATCATGAGTAGGATAATTTCTCTCATATTCTTTGAGTTATCGTGAGGCATAGGCTATAACTTTCCCATATTACATGAGAATGCATCCTAAACCTTTACGTAAAATATTGTTGTATATGACAAATCCCTCCGAACCAGATGGTATTGTCAAAACAGGTGCTGAAATGAGTCTCCTTTTGAGTTCTTGAAAACTTTTCTCACATTCCTCTCTCCAACTGAATTTTGTATCTTTTCGAGTCAGCTGATTTAATGGAGTAGCGATTCAAGAAAATTCTTCCACGACTCTTCGATAATAACCAGCTAAGCCCAGAAAGCTACGTACTTTGGTCACTGACATAGGTTGCTCCCATCTTTGCATTGCTTCAATCTTTGTCGAGTCAACAGATATTCCATGATTTGATATCACGTGCCCAAGGAATGTAAATTCCTCAAGCCAGAACTCGCATTTCTTTAACTTGGCATATAGCTTGTTTTCAAGAAGCTTTTGGAGTATCAGCTTCAAGTGATGCTCATGATCTTTATAACTTTCGGAGTATATAAAGATGTCATCAATAAAGACAACCACAAAATGATTCAAATATTCGTTGAATACTCGGTTCATCATGTCCAAGAAGGCAGTAGGAGCATTAGTCAATCCAAAAGATATGACTAGGAATTCGTATTGCCCGTACTGAGTTCTGAAAGCAGTCTTTGAAATGTCATTAGTTTTAATTTTTAACTGATGATATCCAGAATGAAGATCAATCTTTAGAAAGAATTTAGCACCTTGCAACTAGTCAAACTGGTCATCAATACGAGGTAACGGTTACCTATTTTTTTATGGTGACATAATTCAACTCCCAATAGTCAATGCAAAGTCACATACTTCTATCTTTCTTCTTTACGAATAGAACATGAGCACCCCAAGGAGACGTACTAGGACGAATAAAACCAATGTCTAACAATTTCTGTAGTTAGGTCTTTAACTCCTAAAGTTCAATAGGAGCCATTCGATATGGGGTTTTAGAAATGGGTTTTGTATCGGGTTCAAGGTTGATACAAAATTCAATTTCTCGCTCTGTGGGTAGGCCAGGAAGTTCTTCAGGGAATACATCAGGAAATTTATTAACAATAGAAATATCATTCAAAACTGACGTATTTTTGTTTAAATCCGTGACATGGGCTAAGAAAGCTTGACGTCTTTTTTTAATAAACGAATAGCTTTATGGCTTGATATGACAGTGATTGACTTTAGTGGTTTGGTTACTTGAATTCACATAATAGGTTGGTTAGGAATATGAAAGCTAACAACCTTATGAAAACAATCAATTTTTACATGATGAGTAGTTAACCAATTAATCCCTAAAATCACATAAAATGCAAGTATTTTCAAAGAGATAAGATCGACAAGTAATGTGTGGTTGCCAATTTGAATCAAACAAGAATTACAAACAGTGGATGTAATAAAGGTTTCTCCCAACGGAGTTTCAACAAACAAGTCAAAGTCTAATTTCTCCAGAGTTAAATTTAAACGTTGAGCACAAGTAGGAGAAATAAAAGAATGGATAGAACCGGTATCAAATAAGGTATAGACTTCGCTAGAGTTTATTATTAGCTTACCCTGATAACTTCATTTGGATTCCTCACTTTTTGGGAGGTCACAAAAAATGCTCTCCCTTGAACTACCGGCTTTGACTTTTCTGGGACGGCATTTGATGCCTCCATCCCAGCTGGACTTGGCTTTACTGCACGATAAAATTGGGTTAGGTGACCTTCTCTTCCATAATTATAACACGCTTTGGATTGCTGCGTACAGTTTGGACTGATGTGTCCCTCCCCTCCATATTTATAGCATACAACCGGTGGACATTCTCTTTCCTTGAAAAATGGGTGCTGGTACTGACGTCTTTTCATCATTATTGAATCTCCTCTTCTTGAAATTTCTACTTCTATTATCTTGGCCAGAATTACAACCGAAGTGGTTACCATTTCTGGCATGTTAATTTCCTCCACGTTTGTTGTCACCGCTTCGATGACTGCTACCATTGGTATTATCGATTTGCCAGCTGCTCTATCTTGGTTGGGTTAACTCATTATCATGCTCCAATAACTTATCCCTATTCACAATATCTGAATACAAGTAAAGTTTGTGACAAATTAGGTATTGATGTATCTCGGGTTTCAAACCTCTTAGAAACATCAGCGTCATTCTCTCCTCGTTATCAACCAAGTGGGACGAAAACCTGGATAACTCAGCAAACTTAGCTTCGTACTATGACACGGTCATATTATTTTGCTCCAGCTTGATGAACTCTACTTCCTTCATGTGACGAATACTTTCAGAAAAGTACTTGTCGTTAAACAGTTCTTGGAACTTTTCCCAAGACATCTTCAGTGCGGTAGGCTGAGTACGCTTTACAGATTCCCACCAGTAATCTGCTTCTCCTCGTAACATGAAGGTGGCAAAGGAAACCTTTTGCTCCTCAGAGCATCCCAAGACATCAAATATCTTGGTGATCTACTTTATCCACGTCTCCGCCTTAAGTGGGTTTGGCTCTCCCAAAAACTCTGGTGGTTCCAGCTCCTTGAACTGCTTAGTGGTGACCATCCGAGAGTTACCAGGGTTTCCACCTGCATTTTGAACCGGAGTCTCTCTTGCCTGATGTTGCACGAATTGCAGAAAGCTCCTAAACATTCCGTCGTTCATCATTTGGTCGGTGTTGTTGTTCACCTGAGGATTATTACCTTTCTGATGCACATTATCCTGGGTATTGATCAGTGGTGACTCAACGATCTCATGTGCTCCATTGCTTAACTCGACATTTTCAGATGTCATTTTCAAATAATGTCATAAAACAAGGGTTAATTGACATGCCACATATTATCCCTATATTCTGACCGACCAATTAAATAACAAATAAACTTAGATAGGTCATACTAGCGAAGGATTTACCCGTCTCTCCCCTCCTAGTTCTAGTCTCACATCTCAGCCAGGGATCATATCCCTAAGCTTTGATACTAACTGTGACGCACCCAAAATAGGTATACATCACCCATTCTGAGTCGTCAAATACATGGTCAAAAATTCAAATGCAACTTAATTAATACAACTATCGTGTAAATAAGACAAAACATATGATGAGAGTTTTAACACGAATATTATCTTCTAGACAATATCCAAACTCAATTTAATCTTATTACAATTATTATCACACTATTTTATAGAATAGTGAGGACTACTAAAACAACTATCTGGACCGTCACTCCGTTCACCGACTAGTCCTAGCTATATTCTCATTTCCTGAAGATAACAATAAAAGCAAAGGGTGAGCTCAACTAGCCCAGTAAAGAATATTATGACTAAGATAATGCAGAGTAAATTATCGTTAGCCTTAAACAGTGTTAAACAGATAGAATATAATAGACAACAAGTTTAACTGCAGCGGAACAAATAATTTATTAGAAGAGTCAAGTAGAGCATGATGTCTACTATCTTCTATAATTTAAAAATTTATCATCAATTTTATTGCTGAGACTCAGCTCAATAAATAATCCACATAATTGAATTATTCATGCACTACGGGCCAAGGATATTCATTATTATCACCAATGGCCATGATCATGCCAACAACTGTCCATCAATACACTACGGGCCAATGGAGACTTTTACTACATCATTTGTAACATTACGGGTCATGATTATACCGAATAATCCCTGGTCATAATCATAACAATCAACAGTCCATCTATGCACTACGGGCCAAAGATGACTTTCATAACAATATAAGCATGAGGATGATGACAATGATATAAGAATTCAATTAAATGAAAGCAAAGGATAAATTTTTAAAGATTTATAATTTAATTTATCCAGAATTCAAAAACGTCCAAATTGTCAACATGATACTGCTTTATGGAGTAAAATTCAAGAATAATATTGTATCAAAAATGATTTGGACCGAAAAGAAATTAATTTTTATCATGAATAGTACTCCGGGTGAATAGTACCCGAGTGAATAGTACCCCATAAATAGTACTTCAGGAATAGTACCCCGTGATAGTACTCTGGCATTAAAAGGTTAAAACTTATCAAGAATACTCAGAATAATATTTCCATGAAAAGATACTGGATGAAGCGCAAATTTCAAGGATATTCTATTAATTTCAAGAATTATAGAAGCAATACTTTCCATAGTAAGTTTAAATTTAGAAATATGAAATAAAATAATATCTCTTCCATAATATGGAGTATGAAAAAAAATAATATTTCTTACGAGTATTGAAATAAAAATAATATCCTTTACCTTAGTAGAAACTGAATTTGACTAGAATATTGGATATTATTCTGAGAAAATCTTGTAGAAAAACTACACTCAAAGTATCCTTATACTCAAGAAAAATACTCACAATACTATAGAATAAGAATTTCTGATATTGAAATAGTGTGTTGAGGAAGGAGGGATTACCCCCTATTTATAGCAACGGAGGGAGTAACCTGCCTAACTTTTCCTTCTTTTTTTCTTTTCCTCCGTGCCTAACTTTCTCATATTTCTTTCATGCCTAATTTTTCCTTAAATCTTATTGGTTGAGGACCCACCTTTTAGAAAACAAGTTTGCAGGAAATCAAGCATCCACCAACCCACTGAAGAAAAAAAAACATATGCAGAAGAAAAATAAACCATCTTTGAAAAAAAGGACAGCTACTGTATTACTTTTGAAAACAAGAATCCGTTTACAATTTGTCAACTAATTATGCTCCTTATATCACATGTTTATATATATATATATATATATATATATATATATATATATATATATATATATATAATAACTTTATTATTTAAACAATTATACTATATTATACTAATATATTTGAATGAATATTTTATCGTAGAAATAATTATAATTCCACATAAAATATGTCAAACTTTCAACAATTATTTCATGCTAAAATTCCTTCATTAATATCAAAATTGAACCAATATCTACCACAAAATAATTATTCATAAATAATATTATAAGCTCACAATATTAACAACCAGATCATTCCCAGGAAAGAGGGGGCTTTTCGATAAAGATTTATCCTTATTGGCGCGCAATTAGGTAACCTAACTCCTTTTCTCAACAGAATTTTCTAGATATTGTCAATAATGCTAACTAATAATATGAATAATTATGTCGCGTCAATTATTGATTTAACAATATAAAATATTGTGCAGATGATATTGTGACAATAATTGAATCAATAATATGAGATATTGTGCAACAATTACTATGGTAATTATTGAATAAAATTGAGTGACTTCTCTCGTAAGCATCAATAATCAAAGATATTGTACAATACCGTGTGCTACTATGCAACCACACGTATTACTGTACTTTTATCAACGGGTATTTCAACAGTTAACGGTAAAACTTTCGCCGTTATTTTTATAGAAAGATATTTCTGTCGTTTTCTAACTCCGACAATAATTCTGTTGTCGGGTCCACCAATGATTGTGTCGTCGTACGAATATTTCCTAATAAATCGAATATTCCCCGACCAATCGAATATTTTATGACAACTTGCTTACTTTGCAAAATTTGTAAATATTACCCCCAACTATAACATTATATCAAATCCACACCATAATATTCAAAAATAATATTTAGAGAAAAATTAATCTTTATTCATAAAAGTTCGGGTCTTACATTAGTGAGCAATTATTTGCTCACTCTTGCATTTAACACTGCATCTAAAGTTGAGAAAGTTGAGGAATGAGGCAAGGGTAAGATGTCCAAATGATGAAGACCTATTTGGTTTTATTTAGTAGAATTCTGTTATGAGACTTATTATATTTTGTGATGTATTCCGCAGACTTATGTAATAGTTAAGGTTAGATTACCTGGGATTTATTTTACGTTGATGTAACCCTATAAAGGAAAGAATTATTATTTAAGTTGTTTAATTTATGTAATTATCCTTGATTATGGGTGGTTAATAGTAATTGTTTTGGATAGTGAGCACCAAATCCTGTGGGAATGAAGTATCTGGATTTGGGAGTGTTTCAAAAGTTCTCTTTGGCCCGTAGTGCAAAGATGGACTATTGATTGGCATGATCATGACCATTGATGTTACAATTGAATATCTTTGGCTTGTAGTGTAAACATGAACTGTTGATTTGCATGATTATGATCAAGAACTATTGGTTAATATTATAAGGATAAAATATTGATGGTGAACTTTTAAATTGGAGAAGATTGTGAAAAACATGATCTATTTTACTCTCCTAATTGATTGATATTTCCACTGCAGTTATTGATCTAAAACTTGTTGTCTATTATATTCTATTAGATTTTTCATTGTTGAAGGCTAGGGATAATCTATTCTTCATTATCTTAGTGATATTCTTTACTGGGCTATTTGAGCTCACCCTTTTTCTTTTTGTTCAATTGTTCTTCTCAGGAAATGAGAGTGTAGTTGGGACTAATTGGGGTGTGGAGTGATGATCCGACAAAGTTACTATAGTAGTATTCACCATGTTGTAAAATAATGTGACAATAATCATGTTGAGTACTTGTAATATGTGTTGTCGTATCTTATACGGCATTGTGATAATTTGAGTGTGGATATTGTCATATTATCTACGACATTGTTATAAGAGAACGTATGGTTGTGGTATGTATTTTGGCGATCCAAATTGGGTTGTGTGGACCCTATTTTGAGGGCGTCACAATGCTAATTATTTCAGTTAGACATATGTTAAAATGAGAATTTGAATTATTTAAAATTCTTTGAAGATTAGTAATGCCGAGTAGGGCTAATCTGAATCAATTTATTTTGGTGCGGACTTAAAGATTAAAATTGAGAAGAGCATCCCTAAGATTGGGGTAAAGTTAAGTAGGGAATCTTAGGTAATACATGAGTGGTGTGACGTAGACACAAGTGGTGTTAGAGCAAACACGTATAATCGCTTACAACGGGGTAAAAATGGCTGAGTCCTAAAGTACTATGAAGAGAATGTTTTCTCTTAAAAGTTTGAAAAAATAGATGGTCCTAATGACCTCTCATTAAGAAAGTAAAAATATTAAATGACATGAATCTAATTTGTTATTCCTATTTATTTGAGTGTTTCATAACTGTTGTTCAGTTGTTGAAATTTCAAATAATGAATTTTATTCATGAATGTTGTTTGTTCAACTGTTAATACTTGCTGAGCAATTAAATGTTCGCTCTTGATTGAAATAAATATTTTTCAGTTAAGCTAGAGCGGATAAAGGATCCCATAGAGTCAAGGAAAGGAAAAGAAATTGGATAGAAGGTAATGTGTAATGATTATAATATTTGTAATGATGTAATATTTATTAATATTACGATTTAAATATGTAAAGGTCGCAGAACTTGAGATTAGATGAAGACATATTGTAATAGTATAGTAATTATATTTATGTCATTAAGATTATGTTGAATGATTAGTATCGTGGAGCACCAGATCAGGAATTTGAAGGTACTCAAAATTGGGGGCATCACAATATAAATGCTAGCATTCATCTTTAAATAAATGATTTATTTGTTTATATATTCATATATTTGTCTTTTATGTAATAGACAAAATCTTATTTAAAATCAAATATTTATACTTATATAATTTAATAAATAAATTACAATATAATTATTATTGATATCAAGAATATGAATTTAAAGAATACTAATTAAATTACACAATGAATACAAAATGAATAAGAATAAAAGATAGTGGTAGTAGATTATTATGATATTAAGAATGTACATGAAAAGATTTTGAAATCAAATAATTTGATGAAAAAATAGTTTCTTTTCCTAAATTTTAGTGTTGAAGGACCATTCCTAAATTTTAAGGTTGAGAGACGACTGTGCTATTTATTCCTAAATTTTAGTGTTAAAGGACACTAATATAAATAGTGTTGAATGGCTTTATGCTATTTATTCCTCAATAATAGTTCTTCTATTTATATAATATAAATGTAGTATTCATATTTAAAATAATAATTTATTTGTTTATATATTCATATATTTTTCTATCTTTGTATGTAATAGATAAAATCTTATTTAAAATTAAATAGTTATACTTATGTAATTTAATAACAAAAATTTACTATATAATTATTAATGCTATCAAAAATATAAATTTAAATAACACTAATTAAATTATACAATAAAGAAGAATAAGAGATAATAGTAGTGGTGGTAGACAATTATAATTGTAGGAGTATATGTAAGGACCGAGATTTTAACATGAATATATATGTAAATTTTTACGAATAAATTTTTTTTTAGAAAGTTCTTGAACCATATAAATGAATATTTAAATTAAGTGAGATAGTTAACTTATTTATTTTAAGTTAACTAAGATGAATACTTAATCAATTTGATTAAGGATGAGTAAGATAAGTTATGTTACGTAATAGCCAAGAATTCCAAGTCACTTTGTAAATAGATATATTAATTAAATAATAATGATATCAAAAACTTTGTAATATGTGTGGAATGATTAGGAAATAATACAAATATGTGAATTGGAATTATGTATATGTGTTTATTTATTTGATAGAAAGTAAACTAAAAGGAAAAGTTGCATAACCTAATTATACATTAGGTATGAAATTTAAATAACTCAAGGATAATGGTGTGGGAGATTATAATATTTAAAATTATACTAATTTAAGAGATATATTTTACTATATCAATTTATTAATTTTTATAACTTAATTTGAGCAAGTCTAATTGGGTTATAAAATTTAATTTTCAAGAGTAAGGATTTAAATTCCAAATGTGTGGAATGAAAACCCTAATTAAATAATTAGGGTAGAATAAAATGGAAGGCATTATAATATATTAATTTTCCATGGCCCAAAAGAATTAAATTGAAAGTCCAAAAGAGGAAAATAGAAGCCCAAACTTATAGCCCAAAACATCAAATAAGATGGCCCAAATTGAAGCCCAATTGAAGAGGGGCATTTTAGACATTTTGTATACTAGATATTACATTAAAGGAAAACCAATCTTGGAGGAAATAAGGCCACATGGACGACCAATTTGTGGAGAGATAAAGGGAGCATGTCATCATGTTAGCCACCACACTTTTCTAAAGATATTTCACCAAACTTAGCCATGTGTCAATTTATTTATGAAGCCACATTACTTAATAATCTTCTAACTATCTAAGTGATGATTATTGAGAGAGAGAAAGAGATGAGATATTGGTGAAATGTATTTACACATACATATTATATCTAAACATTTTTACTATAGCAAAAATATCTAAGTTCTTATCTCTTTCATTTCATTTTATTAACCAACATAAACAAGAGAGAGGGAGAAAAAGAGAGAGTGAACATTTCGGTGGGGAAAAAGAGAGAAAGAAGAAGGAGATCCACCATTAATGCTCCATAAGTTCATCTTCTACTTTGGAAGAGAAAGAAGAGTAGCCCAAAAATCAAAGTGAAAAACTTAAACTAGCTTATTCCAATTCATTTTGTGTGATTTTGGTGATTTAAATTTTATGATCTTGAGGTCTAAGATCCTCTATCTACATGTTTTATATGGTTTCATTTTTATATTCAACATATGTGAGTGTTAAAAAGTGGATAAAAAGGATAGAAAAGAAATTTGTTTTTTTTGTTAGAAAACTCTAGTTTTTTCTCTTCCTTTGACTAACTACCGTTTTTGATCTACACTTTCTTTTTTCGATCCGTTAAAGAGAGATTCTAGATATGTAAGTTAACTACTAAACCTAAGTGGTAGCACTCAAAAGTGTTGAGTAAACAAGCCGTAGTGGCTGTTTTAGCAAAAACAGTTTCGTTGTTAGAAAGGAAAACAAACTATTTTTGGACAGTCACTGCCAAGGGCACTTTCATCATTTTTATGGCATTAAAAAATTTTGGAAAAATTTGGGATGGTAATATGATGAGTTATCTTTCAAACCCAAGTGGAATCACTGAAAAAGGAGTTGTAAATTTTCGTGTGGACTGTTTTTAACAAACTTGGTAAAAGTAAAAATTTCTGAAAATAAACTGCCCAGATTTTGCAAGAGCAATTTTGGCCACTTAATTTTTGAAAAAATATCCAGCCTTTTGGGACATGAAAATATATGATATAAAGTAGCTCCTGTCAAAAAATGAGCTCATTCCGACTTAAATTGACCAAGTTATGGTCATATCAATTTTTAGGATTTTTCATAAAAACGGCTATAACTAGAGTTCTATAACTCCGATGGTCACGAAATTTAAACTGGAGGCTCATGTTAACACGTGTAAGATTATACAAAGAGATAGGAATTTTTGGAGTTTAGCATGATAGGGCTAATTTCTTAAGCTACGAACTAAAAATGATTTTTGAAAAATACTAAAGGGAGTTAAAAAATTACAGAAAAATTCTTTTTGTGTATGAAATATATGTATATATGTTTGGCCAAATGATAGAAAAATAATAAGTTGATTTGGTATTTTTGTGAAAGGAATTGATGAATCCAGCTTGCTGGATTGAAAATCAGTTGAATCCAATTTGCTGGATTGCGGTCTGGTTGCTGCATTTGGAATCCAGTCTACTGGATTGACAATCTAGTTGCTGGATTGGGAATCTAGTTTGCTGGATTACAATTTGTTCTGCTGGATTGGAATCTAGGATGCTGGATTGGTATGTTTGGATAATCCAGGTTGCTGGATTGGTCTGTTTAGATAATTCAGTTTACTGAATTGGAATCATGTTTGCTGGATTGCAATTTTGTTTGCTAGTTTAGTATTTGACTCAATAAATGTTAAAGAATAACTTATAAAATGAAAGAGTAAGTGTTAAATCTTAATGTATATAGTTTAGTGATTGAAATACTATCAAAGGATAATAATATTATTAAAGATGTAAGGTATTTGATTATGTGATTAAATGTTAGATAAATTATTATGGAATAATGGTATAATAAGTGAGATATGTGATGCTAATTGATAGATTGATCTTATTAATGATAGGTCTTATAAAAGAAGTTAACTTAAATTGCGTAGCAGTAGTCAACGAATCAGGCAAGTTCCCTAACTCAAACTTGAGTTATTATTTTTTAAATATGTTAGTGGATAATTATTGATGATTATTCCATATCTATGATTATTGAATATTCGCCTTTATTGCAAATTTTCTTAATTCAAACTCGAGTTATTATTTTTCCAGCATGCTAAGTGGGTAATTATTGCTGATTATACCACATTTAAGATTATTATTGGTCATTCGCAATTATTGCAAGTTCATTAACTCAAATTGAGTTTTAAATTTCAAAAGCATGATTGGTGAACAACTATTGTTGGTTATTCACATCTATAATGATTAGTGTTATCTGCACATAGTGTAATTGATTCTTGTCTATTATTGAACAGTTTATGAGCTAGGTCTCAGCTAATTTATTTGACAAGACTAATATTTGTTAAAACTTGATACGGTCTAATATTTATACTAAGTTGTTATTAAAAGATCAATATCAATTATTTTGGCTAGATCAATATGGTTATTATATGATGAAATCTTTAGCATTTCTTTAAAATTAATCCAAACCATATTGTTATGGTGCAAACTCATGATGTAAGACTGAGATGAACAAACTTTATTGTCGTAAAACGACCTATGCGCTATTATTAAGTATTATGCATAATATAGGGTACAATGGAGCTGATCACTTCATGTACTTGCAGAGGAGTATGATTTAATCTTTATGGTTAAATGATAATTCAGTATTAAATAACTGATAAATCCTTGTATTAGTTCATGATCCAATTAGGATCACTCAACATGAAATCTAGGAATATCCCACTTTATTATTGATGCAGTATTATCTATTGATAATCAATTGAACATTACTGAAACTTCGAAAGAGTTTTACTCTTTCATCAATGAATTATTATTCAGCATATATCTTAATAAAATCTTGATATTGATAAATGATTTGTTCAGCTACTTCGAAGTCCTCTGAATATTGGTGAAGTCCTATCGAATTTAGACTCTTATACTCTTGAATCATAGCTTTTATTGTATGCTTTAACTTGCGGAGTAAACTTGTTGCTCACCCTTGCTTAAATGTAACATTTCAGCTAAGGACGAGGTAGCGGGAGTAACAGAGAAGGATAAGGGCAAGGGCAAAATACAAGAGTAGTTATTATAACTTTAATTATTATGTTATTGTATGTAAACCTTTTTGTATAACTGAAGGTATGTATGTTATGTTAAGATTAGACAACCTGGGATAATGTTATAAAGATATTAAGTATTGATATGAATGATTAAATTCATAAATAAATGGGTAGTTAGATGTTGTTTGTATGATGGATTGGGAGCACCGAATCCGAGCTTAGGAAAGTCTCGGATTTGGAGACGTCACAGGTTGGTATCAAAGCTGTAGATTATAAAACTTAAGTGGGGGGGGAACCTTAGGAATATAACCATAAGTAAGATAGAGAAAGCTCATTTAGAGTTCTAAGTGAGGGATTGACGAAAGGCATCAATAGTAGGATATGTGGACACATAGTGTTTATGGATTGCGTACTCATGATGTACTAATTAAGATTGTTTAAAATTAATTGTATGATGTTAGGAGATGATGAAATGGTTATGGAGATGTAGGCAGCTGTTGCACCAATTGTGACGCCCCCAAAATAGGTATACAACACCCATTCTGAGTCGTCAAAATATATGGTACAGAAACAACTACAACTTTATTAATACAACATAAAAATTGTGAGTTTAAATACAAATATTGTCATCTAGACAATATTCACACACAAATAAGTTCTCATTACAATTATTGATATATTATTTTACAAAAATGGTGAGGACTACTAAAACGACTTTTTAGAACCTTCATTCCATACCCCGACTAGTACTCGCTACATTCTCGCCTCCTGAGAAGAAAAATGGAACAAAAAGGAAAAGGGTGAGCTCAACTAGCCCAGTAAAGAATATTTTGACTAAAATAATATAGAACAAATTATCGTTAGTCTTCAACAGGGAAAAATTTAATAGAATACAATAGACAACAAGTTTTAAATCAATAATCACAGCGGAAATAATAATTCATTAGAAGAGTTAAGTAGAGAATGAAATCTACTATCTTCTATATATGAATTTAAAAGTTCATCGTCGATACTTTATCCCTGTAACATCAATCAATATATATCTGGAATCAAATATTCATCTTTGCACTACAGGCCAAAGATATTCATTAGTTGGTCATGTTCATCTAAACACCTGTTCATCTTTGCACTACGGGACAAAGATATTTATCAGAAATCATTCATCTTTGCACTACAGGCCAAAGATATTCAGTAATATCATCATTCAGGACTGAGCATGATGAAAAATATTTTAAAGGAAACGAATCCAGTGAAACAAAATAACAAATATTAAGGATTCGTATTTCAGCTTATCCATATCCAAAAATACCTCATAACTAATCATAGTGGAGTAAAATTCAAGAATGATCAAAACATGGATACAATCAAAGATAGTATCCATAATAGATATTTTGGATGAAAAACGAAAATTTAATTTTTCTGTAAATAGTGCCGTATTCGTGAATAGTGCCGTATACGTGAATAGTACCGTATACGTGAATAGTAACTCCGACACATAAAGTTTCAAATTTGATAAAAATTCATATCAATATTTCGGCATAATGATATTGTAAGAAATAATATCATTTATATATAAAAAAAAATAATATCCCTTACCTCGAAAAGACAGTACTTCTGACTAGAATACTGGATATAGAGCTGAAGGAAACTTGCACCGTATAGCAACACTCAAAGTCTTAAAATACTCACAAGAATACGCTCAATAATATAGAGAGAGAAAGAGAGAGAAAACTTGTATTTCTGGTGTAATTTTCAATTCTGACCTAAGCACCATATTTATAGGAAAATACTTAGAACACTAAAGCAGAAAATTGAATATAATATATATATATATATATATATATATATATACAAATTTCCTACGTACACCTTTGGCAACTGAATTCAGCCCCTAGCACATGTTAATGATGCCCTCAAAATATAAAAAACATTTTAATTAATAAAAATAAATAAAACTTCCAAAAATCAATTATTTCAGAACTTCAATAATTCATAATAAATATCCCTTTTGTCAGAAAAATTTGAACCACATGTCTTCTCTATAGGAAATTTCATTATCTACAACTTTGCAGAAGAAATTTTTTCTAAATTCCAAACAAAAATTGACCGAAATTCACAAACGGATGATTTTACAGGCTATAATCAAATTTCAGTCAAGAAATGGGCACACAGACATGTTTAACATGTTTTGAACAACTTTTGCAATAAAAATATTCTTCCTCCTCATATACTCATATATCCCACATTCATTGTAAAATATCATCATTATTATATTATAATAATATAATAAAATATTATTTTATCAGAAAAGATAAAATATCAATTTTCAACAATTGTCACTTTAAAAATTTTCTCCATCTATATCCACATAAAATGAATATTTTCCTCATCATATAAATCAATAATTAATTATTCATAAATAATATTACAGAATCACAATACTGACAACCAGGCAGTTCCCAGGAAAGAGGGGGCTTTCCAATAAGGATTTTTCCTTACTAGCGCGCAATTAAGTGACCAAACCTCTCCTTAGACAGAACTTTCTAGACATTACCAATAATGTTATCTAATAATATTATTCAGATAATATGAATTATTGCTTCGATAATGGAAAATACTGTGTAGTGACAATTATTGAAACAACAGTAATATAACATATCAACGCAACAATTATTGAATCAATAAAATAAAATACTGAACAGTAATTACTGTAACTGTAAGACCCCGAATTTTATGAAATAAAATTATTCAATTTTTCTATTCAGTAAATGGTTAAATTGATAAAAGTTTAAAGTTATGGGTGAAATATGAATTTTTTTCAAAATAAGCAAGTGGTTATAAAATAATCATTGTTGTCGGGGAATATTCGTTTGGTCGTGAAATATTCTTTCTGTCGGAGAATATTCGTACGACGGCGCAGCTATTTGTGGGCCCCATAACGAATAACTGTCGGGTGAAGGAAAACGATAAATTTGAGTTTTTACAAATAACGGCGTAGTTGTTATCGTTAATACTGTTGAAATACCCGGTGGTTAAAATACAGTAATACGCGTTATTGCACAGTAGCACACGGTATTACATAGTATTTTTGAAATTATTGATTCTTACGTAAGAAGGCACTACTCAATAATTGTTACAGTAATTACTGTTCAATATTTTATTTTATTGATTCAATAATTGCTACGTTGAAATTTTATATTATTGTTGTTCAATAATTGTTGCTGCACAGTATTTTCCTTTATCAGATCAATAATTCATATTATTTGAATAGTATTATTAGATAGCATTATTGGCAATGTCTAAAAAGTTCTGTCTAAGGAGAGGTTTGGTCATCTAATTGCGCGCCAGTAAGGAGAAATTCTTATTGGAAAGCCCCCTCTTTCCTGGGAACGGCCTGGTTGTCATAAATGTGATTCTGTAATATTATTTGTGAATAATTAATTATTGATTCATATGATAAGGAAATATTTATTTTATGTGGATATAAATGAGGGATATATTTTTGTGGTTAAAAAATGAAGGAGTTAATATTGAGGTTTTTATCCGTATTTTTTGTCGGAATGGTGGTATTAAAAATCAGGGTTTTTGAGATATATTGCGGGGGTTATAATTTTTAATCCGACCGTTGGATCCTGGTAATTTTTGGATATGTTATACATATATAAGTTGAGTATATGTCCACAAATTTTGAACCGTTAAAAATGAACGTATAATTTATTATGAATTTTACGAGATGACTGGTTCAGAAATTATTGAATTTTCGGAGTTAATCATTTTGGTGGAAAATTCTAGAATTGGTGGGTCCCACTTATGGTTGGTGAAGAAATGTGCTGAATTATATTTCAAATGTGGTGGGTGGGAATAGTAGCAGGTAAAGCCATCAGGTTGCAGGTCAAACCTACCAAAATTTTCCTATAAATAGAGGGCTAAGTTAGAATTGAAAATCACACCAAAAACATAAGCTTTCTCTCTTTCTCTCTCTATATTATGAAGCATATTTTGTGAGTATTTAGATACTTGGTGAATTACTATTCATCAGTGCAAGTTTCCTTCAGCCTTATACCGATCAGAAGTACTGCTCTTTTGAGGTAAGGGATAGTAAGGGATAGTAAGGGATATTAAGGGATTTTAAGGGTTGTTATGATTTTCAGTTTCGTAATTTTTCTGATCTTCAAAAATTCTGGAAAAATTTGAAATGATATTTTGATGAGTTTTCTTGATTGTGTCCAAAAATGGTGATTTTTGGATGTATAGATTGAGAGTTATGAATTTTATGAGAAAATACTATTTTAGAAGTAACAGCTTATAATTCCTTGTGGTTAACTCCAAAATTGATGAAATTTTTATTGGGAGTACATGTATATGATAGAAGTATACTCTGTAAATTTCAGAATTTTTAGACAAAAGTATAATTTTTGATAAATGTCTAAATATTCGGCTATTTTGGCCATATGAAAAATAGTAAATGACTTTTAAAAATTCTGAGAAAAATATATGTTCACTATGGGACTATATTATGCTAAATTTCAGAAAAGAAATATTTTTGGAACGGATTTGGTATTTTTCATGAAAATAGTCTAGTTATGAGAAAATGAATTAAATATGTTATGTGAAGTAAGAAAATTGAAAAATAGGATTTTATGGCTTGAAAATCCTATATATGAGGTATATGCAGATTTTTGATGAGGGTTTTGGTTATTGATGATGAAATCTTAAGAGTTGGCATTTTATGATGATTAAATGCATTAATTAGTAAAGTGTAAACAATTTAAATAAATTGTTTATAAGCTTAAGAAATGTTATTCTTTCAATATCATTATACCGAAGTATTGGTATGAATTTTATTGTGAAATTTCTACCTTTTTGAGTCGGTGTTACTATTCACGAGTTACTATTCACGAGTTACTATTCACGAGTTACTATTCACGACAAAATTGGTTTCTTTTACTAACCAAATTATAGTTGATTTATGAATATTACTCTTGAGATTAAATCTATATGTTGATTATATTGATTTTATTATCATATATAACATTTTTATAACCCTGATGTTGAATTTCTCTTTCACTGGAGTGTAAAGATGGGTAGATTATTGGTATGATCATGACTAGGGTTCTCTTTGGCCTGTAGTGCAAAGTTGAATTGTGACTGGTATGATCATGACCATTGAATTTACAATTGAATATCTTTAGCTTAAGTGTAAAGATGAATTGATCAACATGGTTATAATTATTGTTTATATAAATTCTGAAATAATTATATATTTCTTTGAGATATTAATATCTTTGGCCTGTAGTGCAAAGATGAAATGTTGATGAATATCTTTGGCCTGTAGTGCAAAGATAAATTGTTGATGAATATCTTTGGCCCGTAGTGCAAAGATGACATGTTGTTGAATATCTTTGGCCAGTAGTGCAAAGATGAATAGATGTTGAGATAAACATGACCAACTGGTGATACAAATGAATATCTTTGGACGTAGTACAAAGATGAAGTTATTAGTATGATTATGAATAGGAAATGTGATTTGGTGTAACCATGATCTTTGATGTTTCAGGTAAAGATAGGTGATGAAAATTATCATCGTCCTAATTGAGAAGAGGAATTTAGAACTACAGTTATGATTATGAGTTATTCATATGATTGTGGACCAGAATTGTTGATTGATGTTACAGGGATAAAACATTGTTGGTGGATTTTTAACATGGAGAAGATAATAGACTTTATAGTCTATTTGACTCTTCTAATGGATTGCTCGTTCCGCTGCAACAATGGTTGAAATTTTTATCATTTACCATATGTTCTAAATCTCTGATTTATTATTGATGAAGGCTATTGATAATTTAATTATCTTTAGTCATGATATTCTTTACTGGGCTAGTTGTGCTCACCCTTCTGTTCACAATTCCTTTCAGGTAATAGGAGTGTAGCTGGGTCGAGCGGGGGTAACAAGGGAATAGAACGGTGGTCATCATTTAGTAGTTATATTTGGTGAAGAAAATAGGGTGAGGCGAACCCAACGTTGGAAGGGTGTTTTGTCACTATCATACAAGATGTCTAATGACATACAACCTCGTGTCATCATAAGACAGGGATGTGCTCATCCACTTGCTGAGTTTATATACGAGCACTACCTATATAATCTTGGTGTTTGTTTGAAGTATAATTCTCAATTAGAGATAGTAGAGATAATGATATGTCAAGAGAAGACTCACCATTGGGAAGAATATGATAGTAATCTTCTCGTTTTTCTTTGGGGTCTATTGGGTCAACCAAGGATAATTCTGTGGCCATATGATATCTATCATAACCTAGACGCATGGCCTCCCATGTACGAAGGTTTCCTTGAGCACTTTCCAAAGATTCTAATTTCTAAAATAGTTTTTGACTATACCTTTATGTAAGGTATCATTGTGAGGTGCTGTCCACGATTGGGGCATGAGTCACATTTGGTATATATTTGTATCCAAACTCACAGCATATGTGTTGTTGTATTTTGCACGCCAATTATCGTAATAAAGTTGTAGTTATTTTCTGTACCATGTATTTGGCGACTCAGAATAGGTTGGATGGAATGGACCTATTTTGGGGTCGTTACAGTAACAATTATTGAGTAGTGCCTTCTTACGTAAGAATCAATAATTGGTGCAATACCGTGTGCTACTGTGCAACAACGTGTATTACTGTATTTTAACCACCGGGTATTCCAACAGTATTAACGGTAATAACTACGCCGTTATTTATAAACAACTTATACTTGTCGTTTTCTTCATCCAATCACTTTTCGTTATGGGGCCCACAAAAGACTGCGCTGTCGTACGAATATTCCCCGACAGGAAGAATATTCCACGACCAAACGAATATTTCCCGACAACAATAAATATTTTATAACCACTTACTTATTTAAAATATTTGCGCATTTTACCCATAACTAACCTCATTAATCAATTCAACCCTTACTATTTCAAAATAATAAATAGAGAAAATTAAATTTTATTTATTAATAATTTGGGGTCTTACAACATCCCCTCCTTATGAAATTTCGTCCTCGAAATTGACGTACGTACCTGGTGTTTCGAAAAGATGAGGATACGTCGCTTTTATTTCCGTTTCTAACTCCTAGGTCATTTTCTCAATAGCATGGTTCCTCCACAAAATTTTAACTTGTGGTATGACCTTTGTGAGTATGACATACTCTTTCCTATCCAAGATCTTGACAGGTACCTCTTCGTACGTTAAGTCTTCGGCTATCTCGTCCGATTCTAACTCAATAACGTGGTTTGGGTCTTTCACATATTTACGTAGCACAGATATATGAAAAATATTATGAACACGAGACATACTTGGAGGTAACGCGAGTCTATAGGCCACATTTCCTACTCGGTCAAGAATCTGAAATGGACCAATAAATCGTGAATTGAGCTTTTCTGTCTTCCCAAATCTTGTAACTCCCTTCCATGGAGCCACACACAACAATACATGATCCCCAATACTAAATTCCACGTCTTTTCGATAAAGATCCGCATAACTCTTTTGTCGATCATGTGCCGTTTGTATACGTTGTCGAATCATTTGGATCTTTTCTGTAGTCATACGTACCAACTCGGGTCCCAACAATGTTGCTTCACCCATCTCATCCCAACATATTGGAGAGCGACACTTTCGTCCATATAATGCTTCAAATGGAGCCACACCTATACTTGCCTGATAACTGTTGTTGTAAGAGAATTCCACCAATGATAGGTACTTATCCCAACTCCCTTTGAAATCTAGGACACAAAGTCTTAATAGATCTTCAAGAGTTTGAATAGTCCTATCTGATTGCCCGTCTGTTTGAGGATGGTATGCCGAACTGAATCGTAAATCCGTGCCCATAGCTTTTTGCAAGCTAACCCAAAATCTTAAAGTAAATCTTGGGTCACGATCCGAAACTATGGATACTGGCATGCCATGCAATCTCACAATCTCATCTACGTACATACGAGCAAGACGCTCAAGGGAATAAGTCTCCCGTATCGACAAGAAATGAGCAGACTTGGTTAATCTATCAACAATAATCCAAATAACATTTATGCCTTGAGAAACCGTGGGAAGACCCGTAACGAAATCCATAGTAATGTGCTCTCACTTCCATTTCAGAATCTCAAGTGGTTGCAACGGACCCTTTGGCACTTGGTGCTCTGCCTTTACACGTTGACAAGTTAAACACCTCGAGATAAACTTCGCGATCTCTCTCTTCATATTGTTCCACCAAAATGTATGTTGAAGATCACGATACATTTTGGTACTTCCAAGATGGATTGTAAATGGTGTATTGTGTGCCTCCATCATGATCTTGTACTTTAAATCAGAATCGTTAGGAACACAAAGTCTGGAGTGGATTCGAAGTATTCCTTCTTCATCGATTCTTGCTTCTGGAATAGCACCTTCTTGCACTTTCTTCTTCATACGCATCAGCTCCGGGTCTGTGGCTTGAGCAACTTTAACTTTATCGATTAAAGTTGGTTTTATACGTATACTTGACATCATTGCATGGGTCCCCAGAGTCTTGACTTCTATCTTCATCTTTTGTAAATCACACCAAATGGGCCTTTGTGTTGACAACATCGCACTCGTTCCCGCGTATGATCTTCTACTCAATGCGTCGGGTACCACGTTCACTTTTCCAGGATGGTATTGAATGGTATGGTTATAATCTTTCAACAACTTGAGCTAACGTCGTTGCCGCATGTTGAGTTCTTTTTGGATGAAAAAATATTTGAGGCTTTTATGATCTGAATATATCTCCACTTTCTCCCCATATAGATAGCGCCTCCAAATCTTTAGCGCGAAAACGACTGCTGCCAACTCTAGATCATGAGTAGGATAATTCCTCTCATACTCTTTAAGTTGTCACGAGGCATAGGCTATAACTTTCTCACGTTGCATGAGAACACATCCTAGCCCTTTGCTTGAAGCATCGCTATAAATAACAAATCCATCCGAACCAGATAGTATGGTCAAAACAGGTGCCGAAATGAGTCTCCTCTTAAGCTCTTGGAAACTCATCTCGCATTCCTCGCTCCATACGAATTTGATATCTTTCCGAGTCAACTGAGTTAATGGAGTAGCGATTCGAGAAAATCCTTCCACGAATCTCCGATAATAACTAGCTAAGCCCAGAAAGCTACGTACTTCGGTCACTGACTTTGGTTGTTCCCAACTTTGTATTGCTTCAATCTTCGCCGGGTCAACAGATACTCCATGTTTTGACACCACGTGCTCAAGGAATGCTACTTCCTCAAACCAGAATTCGTATTTTTTCAACTTGGCATATAACTTATTTTCACGAAGCATTTGCAGTACCAACTTCAAATGGTGCTCATGATCTTCATGACTTTTGGAATATATGAGGATGTCATCAATAAAAATAACAACGAACTGATCCAAATATTCCTTGAATACTCGGTTCATCATATCTATGAAAGCCGCCGGAGCATTAGTCAATCCAAAAGACATGACTATGAATTCATAATGCCCGTACCGAGTTCTGAAGGCAGTCTTTGGAATATTCTCAGTTCTAATCTTCAGCTGATGATATCTAGAACGAAGATCGATTTTTAAAAAGAATTATGATCCTTGTAACTGGACAAATAGGTCATCAATACGAGGTAGTGGATACCTATTCTTGATAATGACATGGTTTAATTCCCGGTAGTCGATACAAAGTCGCATACTCCCGTCTTTCTTCTTTACGAATAAAGCAGGAGCACCCCAAGGAGATGTACTAGGACGAATAAAATCGATGTCCAACAACTCCTATAATTGGACCTTTAACTCCTGAAGTTCAATAGGAGCCATTCAATATGGGGTTTTAGAAATGGGCTTTGTACCAGGTTCAAGATCTATAAAGAATTCAACTTCACGTTCTGGGGGTAGACCGGGAAGTTCTTCAGGAAATACGTCAGGAAAGTCAATAACAACAGGAATATTATTCAAATATGATGTATCTTTATTCAAATCCATAACATGGGCTAAGAAAGCTTGACATCCGTTTTTTAATAAACGAATAACTTTATGACTTGATATAACAGTGATTGATTTAAATGGCATAGTTGCTTGAATTCGCACAACAGGTTGCTTAGGAATATGAAAACTAACAACCTTACGAAAACAATCAATTTTGGCATGATGAGTAGTTAACCAATCAATCCCTAAAATCACGTCAAATGCAAGTATCTTTAAAGAGATAAGGTCAACGGGTAAGGTGATGGAGCTAACTTGGATCAAAAAAGATTTATAAACAGTGGATGTGATGAAAGTTTCTCCTAACGGAGTCTCCACAGATAAATCAAAGTCTAATTTCTCCGGAGTCAAGTTTAAACGTTGAGCACAAGCAGGAGAAATAAATGAATGGGTAGCACCGGTATCTAGTAAGGTATAAACTTCGCATGAATTTATGATTAGCTTACCCGTGATCACCTCGTTTGGGTTCCTCGCATGTTGACCAGTCGTGACAAACGCTCTTCCAGGAACCGTTGACTTTGACTTTTCTGGGATAGCCTTTTGAGTCACCATCCCTGCTGGACTTGGTTTTGCTACAGTGCAATCTCGAACGATATGTCCTTCCTTTCCACAGTTATAATATACCTTAAACTATTGTGGGCAGTTTGGGCTGATATGTCCTTCTTTTCCGTACTTATAGCATATGACTGGTGGTCATTCTCCTCCCTTGGAACCAGTTGCTACTGGTGCTGACGTCTTCGTATTGTCATTGTTGAATCTTCTTTTTTTAAAATCTCCTCCCGACTCGCTTCTTCTATTCTCATGGCCATGTTTACCACCAGAGTGGTTGTCGCTCTAGTTCGTATTTTTCTTTCTCCGCTGGTTATCATTGTTTTGATGACTGCTGTCACCGGTATGATCCTGGTTGTGGTCCCTCGGTTGAACGTACTCGTTATCTCGCTCTAATAATTGAGCCCTGTTGACAACATCTGAATAGAGAGAAAATTTATGTGAAATGAGATATTGACGTATGCCGGGTTTCAAACCTCTCAGAAACATCCGTGTCATACGTTCCTCATTCTCCACCAAATGAGGTGCAAACCTGGACAACTCTGCAAACTTCGCCTCGTACTGGGACACCGTCATGTTATTCTGCTCTAGTCTAATAAACTCTACCTCTTTCATATGACGAAAACTTTCAGGAAAGTACTTGTTATTGAACAGTTTTTGAAACGTTTACCAAAATATGCTAAGTGCGGCAGGATGGGTACGCTTTACAGATTGCCACCAGTAATCTGCCTCATAACGGAACATAAAGGTGGCAAATAGAACTTTCTATTCTTCCGTGCATCCCAAGACATCGAATATCTTGGTAATTTGTTTGACCCACGTCTCCGCCTTAATCGGATCCGGCTTTTCCCAGAATTCTGGTGGTCCCAACTCCTTGAACTGCTTGGCTGTGACAAACCGTGAATTGCTATCATTTCCTCCTGTATTTTGAATACGAGTCTCCCTCGTCTGATTTTGCATGAACTGCAAAAAGCTTCTAAACATCTCATCGTTCATCATCTGCTCAGTGGTGTTGTTCACAGGAGGAACATTGCCAGCCTGTTGCACGTTCTCCTCGTTGGTGAGTACAGGAGTCTCCACGGTTTCGTTTACTCCACTGTTCACATTCTCAGTTGTCATTCTTAAATACTGCCATAAAACAAGGGTTAATTAAACAAATTAACAAATCATATAATACCCCTATATTATGACTGACCAACAAATAAGCTTAGGTATGACACACTAGCGAAAGATTTACTCGTCTCTTCCCTCCTAGTACTATTCCCCGATCTTCGCCAGAGACCATATCCCTAAGCTCTGATACCAACTGTGACGCCCCCAAAATAGGTATACAACACCTATCCTGAGTCGTCAAAATATATGGTACAGAAACAACTACAACTTTATTAATACAACATAAAAACTGTGAGTTTAAAAACAAATATTGTCATCTAGACAATATCCACACTCAAATAAGTCCTCATTATAATTATTGATATATTATTTTATAAAAATAGTGAGGACTACTAAAACGACTTTCTAGAATCTTCATTCCATACCCCGACTAGTACTCGCTATATTCTCGCCTCCTGAGAAGAAAAATGGAACAAAAAGGAAAAGGGTGAGCTCAACTAGCCCAGTAAAAAATATTATGACTAAGATAATATAGAACAAATTATCGTTAGTCTTAAACAGGAAAAAATTTAATAGAATACAATAGACAATAAGTTTTAAATCAATAATCGCAGCGGAAATAATAATTCATTAGAAGAGTTAAGTAGAGAATGAAATCTACTATCTTCTATATATGAATTTTAAAGTTCATCGTCGATATTTTATCCCTGTAACATAATTCAATATATATCTGGAATCAAATATTCATCTTTGCACTACAGGTCAAAGATAATCATCAGTTGGTCATGTTCATCTAAACACCTGTTCATCATTGCACTACGGGCCAAAGATATTCATCAGAAATCATTCATCTTTGCACTACAGGCCAAAGATATTCAGTAATATCATTATTTAGGACTGAGCATGATGAAAAATATTTTAAAGAAAACGAATCCAGTGAAACAAAATAACAAATATAAAGGATTCGTATTTCGGTTTATCTATATCCAAAAATACCTCATAAGTAATCATAGTGGAGTAAAATTCAAGAATGATCAAAACATGGATACAATCAAAGATAGTATCCATAATAGATATTTTGGATGAAAAACGAAAATTTAATTTTTCTGTAAATAGTGTCGTATTCGTGAATAGTGCCGTATACGTCAATAGTACCATATACGTGAATAGTAACCCCGACATAAAATATTTCAAATTTGATAAAAATTTATATCAACATTTCGGCATAATGATATTGGAAGAAATAATATCATTTATATATAAAAAAAATAATATCCCTTACCTCGAAAAGACAGTACTTCTGACTAGAATACTGGATATAGAGCTGAAGGGAACTTGCACCGTATAGCAATACTCAAAGTCTTAAAACACTCACAAGAATACGCTCGATAATATAGAGAGAGAAAGAGAGAGAAAACTTATGTTTCTGGTGTGATTTTCAATTTTGACCTAAGCACCCTATTTATAGGAAAATGCTTAGAACACCAAAGCAGAAAATTAAATATAATATATATATATATATATATATATATATATATATATATATATATACAAATTTCCTACGTACACCTTTGGCAATTGAATTCAGCCCCTAGCACATGTTAATGATGCCCTCAAAATATAAAAAACGTTTTTATTAATAAAAATAAATAAAACTTTCAAAAATCAATTATTTTGGAACTTCAGAACTTTAATAATTCATAATAAATAGTCATTTTGTCAGAAAAATTTGAACCATATATCTTTTCCATAGGAAATTTCATTATCTACAACTTTGCAGAAGAAAGTTTTTCTAAATTCCAAACAAAAATTGACCGAAATCCACAAACAGGTGATTTTACAGGCTATAATCAAATTTCAGTCAAGAAATGGGCCCACAGACATGTTTAACATGTTTTAAACAACTTTTGCAATAAAAATATTCTTCCTCCTCATATACTCATATGTCCCACATTCATTGTAAAATATCATCATTATTATATTATAATAATATAATAAAATATTATTTTATCAGAAAAGATAAAATATCAATTTTCAACAATTGTCATTTTAAAAATTTTCTCCATCTATATCCACATAAAATGAATATTTTCCTGATCATATAAATCAATCATTAATTATTCATAAATAATATTACAGAATCACAATACTGACAAGCAGTTCCCATGAAAGAGGGGGCTTTCCAATAAGGATTTCTCCTTACTGGCGCGCAATTAGGTAACCAAAACTCTCCTTAGACAGAACTTTCTAGACATTGTCAACAATGTTATCTAATAATGTTATTCAGATAATATGAATTATTGCTTCGATAATGGAAAATACTGTGTAGTGACAATTATTAAAACAACAGTAATATAACATATCAACGCAACAATTATTGAATCAATAAAATAAAATACTGAACAATAATTATTGTAACAATTATTGAGTAGTGCCTTCTTACGTAAGAATTAATAATTGGTGCAATACCGTGTGCTACTGTGCAACAACACGTATTACTGTGTTTTAACCATCGGGTATTCCAACAGTATTAACGGTAACAACTACGCCGTTATTTATAAACAACTTATACTTATCGTTTTATTCATCCAATCGCTTTCCGTTATGGGGCCCACAAAAGACTGCGTCGTCGTATGAATATTCCCCGACAGGAAGAATATTCCATGACCAAACGAATATTTTCCAACAACAATGAATATTTTATAACCACTTGCTTATTTAAAATATTTGCGCATTTTACCCATAACTAACCTCATTAATTAATTCAACCCTTACTATTTCAAAATAATAAATAGAGGAAATTAAATTTCATTTATTAATAATTTGGGGTCTTACACCAATGCCATTAGCTGAGGTGCCGGCTCAGAATGAGTCAGTTAAAGAATTTTTAAGAGACGAACCTAGGGTGAATCTAGAAAGTGATAATGACGAGTATCCCGAAATGGAACTGAATGAAGATGAAGTAGTAGATTCCAAAGAAACTAAGGTGGAGCCATAAATAAAAGCTGAAAATGGAGAAAAAGGTAGAATGGGAATCAAAAAAGGTTAAGTACTTACGAAAGTTCAAGAACTAAGGAGTAAGGTAATTCTTTTGGAGGAATTGTGGAAGACGGAGAGGGCATTGCATGAGATGATGGAAGAACAAAATGATTTAAAGACACAAGTGGATAAAATGAGAGTTAAATGTGGTGGATCATCTTAAAAGGTAAGCATGAAAAAGAAGGTTAATAATAAAAGGAAAAGGAACAATGACAGTGACAATAATGCGGGGAATTCAAATTTAATGAAGAGACAAGCATGTGGCAAGTGTGGAAAGAATCATTTGGGAGAGTGTATGTTGGGTAAAAATATGTGTTACAATTATAGTCAGGAATAACATATTTTACCAAATTGTCCTAAGCCAAAGAAAGGAGGATGTTTTTTATGTGGTGGAACGGGTCACAGGTTCAAAAAGTGTCCTAAGAAGAAGACAGGTGAAGGAAATAGACTGTAGAAAGATTAAGCATTAGCAGTACTACCTTTTGGTAGTGAGATGAAATATTATGTAATATCATAAGAGATGAGTAGGTATATGAATATATATGTATATATATATATATATATATATATCTGTATGAATGTAATCCTTATTTTCGGTATGAATATTAGAATAATTTTTGTGAATCTCAACTTTTTGTATAAAGTTATAGTAGTGAATCCCGACTTTTATCACCAAGGGATAGTAAATAATTATAGCAATATGTGTTATGTACTAAAAAGTACTATATACGATTTGAATGAATATGCAATGATATGATTATATGTTTGATAAATTTTGAAGATTAAGATAGTACTTTGTCTATCTAATAATTTGTTAATCCAACAAGTTGAATTTGTTAATCCAGCAAGCTGAATTGTTCTGAGTTAAGAATTCTGTGTTAAATTCTTATTATACTACTAATAAGATTTAGTATAGAGATAAAGAATTAATATAAGTTTTTATTTAATCGGATAATGCCGCCAAGACGACAAAATCGAAACCAAAGAGAGGAACAGTCGGTGAATAATGAAGGAGGTCAAGTAGACCCAATGCAAAACTTTATTGACATGTTAGCTCAAGCTATGGAAAATAGGGCACCAGCAGCAAGAGATCAGCCATCCAATAGATTGACAAATTTCAAAGATTTTAAAGCTGTAGGGCCACCAGAATTTAAAGGAACCACTAATCCTATTGAAGCCCAAACGTGGATAAAGGAGATGGAGAAGGCTTTTATTATTGCAAGAGTAGCAGAGGAGCGAAAAATAGCTTTTGCTACCTATTTGATGAAGGGTAAAGCTAATTACTGGTGGGAAACAAACCAAACTAGAGCTTGGACAACAATAGTAACGTGGGCAAGATTTAAGGAGTTATTTTTTGAAAATTACTTTTCGCCAAATATGCAAGCAAGAATGAAGATAAAAATTTTGGAGTTAACGTAAGAGAATATGTTGGTTTCAGAGTATGCCGCTAAATTCAACGAATTAGCGAGATTTGCTCCACATCAGGTGGATATAGAGGCACGAAAAGCATAAAGGTTTGAGAATGGACTGAAGCCAGGGATATTTAACAAGGTAGCAGTGTTGCAGATTAATACATTTGAGACCCTATTGGAGAAAGCAAACATTATTGAAGGAGGAAGTGAAGTTGCATCAAAGTATCATCAGGAGAAGAAGAAGAAGACAAATGAAGGAGGAAATAGTGGAGGGAGTAACCCTAATAAGTGGAAGTGGATTGATAACACCCAATCAGGAAATAAGTCAAGAGAGAGTAGGAAGAAAGGTGAGTCTTGTGCGATTTGTGGTAAGAACCATCAGGGAGTTTGTTTGAAGGGAAAAGGAGTATGCTTGAATGTACAGGTCGTTGGTCTTCCTGACTGTACAGGTCCTCGAATTGCCAAGGTTTCGCTATCGGGGCCCTTGTTTCCACTTTCCTTCTCTGCATTTCTCTTTAGACAATTCCGAACCAGATGATCAGTAGATCCACACGCAAAGCAACCTTGTATCTTCTTCGGATTGGGGCAATTGGGTGACATATGCCCCTCTTGGCCGCAGTTGTAACAAACTCCCTTCTTCTTCAGGTAAACTCCAGAATGATTCTTCTCACAAGTTGCACATGGTTCCCTCCCTTTCCTATTCTCCTCTGTCTTATTACCCGACTGGGTACTCTCGCTCCACTTTCTTTTATTAGGGTTACTTCCACCACCGCTTCCTCCGTCACTTGTCTTCTTCTTCTTCTCCTGATGAAATCGAGATGTAGCTCCGCTCCCTCCTTCAGCAATTAACGCTTTTTCCATTAAAGCCGCGAACGTATTGATCTGCAATACTGCTACCTTGTTGAATATCCCCGGCTTCAGTCCATTCTCGAATCTTCTCATTTTTCTCGCCTCTGTGTCCACTTGATGAGGTGCAAATATCGCCAACTCGTTGAATTTAGCAGCATACTCTGAAACCGACATATTCTCCTACTTCAATTCTAGAAATTTGACTTTCATCCTGGATTGCATACTCGGTAAAAAGTAGTTCTCAAAGAATAATTCCTTGAATCTTATCCAAGTCACCACAGCTATACCCGCTCTCGCTTGATTAGTCTCCCACCAGTAATTGGCTTCTCCCTTCATCAGATATGTTGCAAAAGTTGTCTTCTGCTCTTCCACTACACGCGCAATAATGAATGCTTTCTCCATTTCGTTTACCCAAGTTTGGGCTTCAATTGGATCCGTGGTCCCCTTGAATTCTGGCGGTCCCACCGCTTTTAAGTCTTTGAAATTTGCCAATCTGTCAGCTGGCTATTCTCTCACTCTTCCTCTTCCTGCTGGAGCTCTATTCCTCATATCTCCGGCTATCATGTTTGCAAAGTTTTGCATCGAGTCAGCTTGACCTCCTTCATTATTCACCGATTGCTCTTCTCTTTGGTTTAGATTATGTTGTCTAGGCGGCATGATCTGATTTAAATAAAAATCTTACATTAATTCTCTTTTTCTACACAAATTCTTAATACAATAAGAATTCAATACATAATTCTCATATAACGCATATTTATTCAAATAGCTCATAGCACATTTAGTACTTAATACATATTACTATCCCTTTTTAAATAGTTTCAGGATTAACAATCCAACTTTACACAAAAAGTTGTAATTCTCCAACTTTATACAAAAAGTTGCCATTTTCCATTTTCACATAACTATTTTCAGTTCGTCAAACTTACCACACTTATGAGTTCAGGAACTTGCCACAATTATATGAGTGTATGAACATATCCTAGTCAGACCTTTGGCGTCCATTCGCTGAGGGGTTCAAAATATTTCATATAATTATGAGTCATTAACTTACCATAAGTATGAGTTTTAAGAACACACAAATTAATCTTAATCTTATATTCATATAGAAAATTAAGATTTCATTCATACAAACATATTTATATTTACATATGCTTACACACCGTTCTCAATATTACAACCGTTAATATCATAAACTACTACCAAAAGATACTACCACTTATATCTAAGTTGTCTATCACCCACTCCCTTCACCAGTCTTCTTCTTGTTGGGACAGTTGTTGAATCCGTGACCCGTTCTCCCATATGAATAACACTTCCTCATATTCGGCTTAGGATAATGTAGGGAAATATGTCCTTCCTGCCTGCAGTTGAAGCACGCTTTCTTCCACATCATGCATTCTCTTGCGTGAGTCTTTCCACACTTGCTACAGACTTGCTTCTTCTTCGGGCTTGACTTTTCAAAATTAGGGTTGTTTGTTCCTCTTTCTCTTTTTCTTGCCTTTCTTCTGCTTGATTGTTCCTTTAGATGATCCACCACCTTCAGTCTTCATCCTTTCTTCCTGCAACTCCAGCTCGTTCCGTTCTTCAGTCATTTCACGTAACGCTCGCTCCGTCTTCCACAACTCCTCCAACAGAAATACCTTACTCTGAAGTTCTTGAACTTCTGCAGATAGTTGATCTTGTTCTCCAACTTTGATCTTATTCTCTTTCTCCACCTTAGCTTCTTCGGACTCTGCCTCCTCATATACATCTCGGGATAATTGTCATGATCGCTCCCCAGATTCACCATGGGTTCATCTTTTTCCACCTCTTCAACTGACTCGCTTTGTGTTGGCATCTCGGCTACTAGCACTGGTGCAATAGCCGCTAGCATCTCTGTACTCATTTCATCTTCTCCTGACATTCTTCAGTCATTTAAACAACTTGATTAGTACTTCACCAGTACAAACTTCTCACACTATGTGTCCACATATCTCACTATTGATGTACTTTGGCAATCCCTCACTTAGTACTCTAAATGAGTATTCTAGATCTCGCTTATGGTTATAATCCTAGGGTTTTCCCCCACCCCACTTAAGGTTTATAACCTACAGCTTTGATACCAACCTGTGACACCCCCAAATTCGGGTTACCTGACCCCTGAGTTGCGTGCTCACGATCCATAATATAAATAACATTTAACTACCCATTTAATTATAAATAAGAACATACACTTCATTAACTGATATAGTTAATACATTACCCCAGGTTCTCTAACCTTGACATTACAAACATACCCTTTAGTTATACAAAAAGGGTTCACAAATACAACATAATAATAATGTTTATAAAACTAGGCTATCACTTTGCCTTTGCCTTTGTTCTTCACAGCATCTCCTGCCACTTCGTCCCTAGCTGAAAAGTTTTATTTAGTAAGGGTGAGCAACAAATTTGCCCCACAAGTTAAGATATACAATGAATGTATAAGTATCAGAATAATAGACTACCTATTTTGATAGAATGATACCAAAGTTCGGGGAAGTTTGAAATAGCTGAACAATTTGTTAATCAATAACAAGTCTTCTCACATTCTAGTCAACACAATAATATGATAATGAAAGAGTACAACGCTTTCAAAGTTTCTACGATATTCTAATGAATAATCAAGAATCAATTCTACGCAATAACAAAGTGAAATATTTTCCAGATTTATGCTGAGCGATCCGGTGGATCTTGAACTTCTCTTCTCGAGTAACTATCAAAGTTTTGACTTTGATATACCCAGGTGTATCAGATAACCATAAAGATTAAATCATACCCCTCTGCAAGTATATAAAGTGATCAGCTTCATTATACCCTATATTATGCATAATCCTTAAAATGCGCGCAATAGCCGAATATACGACCAAATATGTTCCCTTTATATATAAAGGTTGTCCTTCTCAGTCTTTGAATCAGAATTTGATTTAACAATAAAATACAATGATTTTAATATCTAATCACTTCTCTTCTCTTCTCTTCTCTTCTCAAACCTATCAAGTTTTCTTTTTCGATCTAGCCGAAACAACTGGCATTGATCTATCAATAATAATTGAATTCTCTTCTCTTCTCTTCTCGAACCTATCAAGTTCTAACAAATGTTCGTCTAGCCAAAATAATTAGCTAAGACATGTTTCAATACGATTAAACAATATACATAATTTAACTGTACTATTTGAAATCAATAATAGCTTCTACGGATGTGAATATCCAATAATAATTATTCTACAAGTATATTCTCAGAATCACTAATTCAATTTGAATTAATAAACAGACACTAACTGCGAATAATTAAAAATAATTTCTTGGATGTGCTCTAATTAACAATAATTAACCACCATAATAATTGAATGAATATAACTCAAGATTGAGTTAAGAAAACTTGCCTTCTGCGTTGATTACTGCTACACAATATACTTAACTGCGTTCGTAAGACCTATAATCAATAATATTTGTCTCACAATTAGCACAATAATTTATAACATGTATCACTGTAATTTACAGTCTGTATTTTCCTAAGCACATTATCACATAGCCACATCAGTGTTTATAACTTAAATAAACACTTAACAAGTGTAACTAGTTTGGTCTGGTTGGACTTCAGTCTCATTTCGGTGTCTTAGTCACCTTATCCGATAATTTACACATTTATTGTCACTTAAACTCGGTCTCAAAGCCTCAATATTATATTAGATAAGTCACATATCATTTATAATATTTTTCGGAAGCTTTTAATAATTTTTAAATAATTATTATAATTTATAATAATTTTTCAAACACCGGAATTATTTCAAATGATTTAAATACTAATTAATTCCATCACCATTAATATTTAATAATATTAATGACATACTTGTCAAAATATTAAAGTTATTGTTAAATAACTTAAAATATTTTTAAATCAACAATACTCTACTTAAATTATTTTTGAAATAATTAAAATCATTTTTAAATCATCACCATTAATATTTAAATATTAATGAAATTATTATCAAAATATTAAAAGTCATTAATTATAACTTAAAATATTTTTTAATTATTTTTTTCATTTTTAAATGACTTTTAAATTAATAAAATTATTTTTAATTTATTTATTTAATATAATAATTAAATAAATTTAATATCATTAATATTAATTTATTAATGAGAATTCTCCAAAAATATTGAAAATTATATTTTATAATTCAAAATATTTTCTAACACTTTATTCTTATTTAAAATAATTTTTAAATCAATAAAATTATTTTTAACTTATTTATTTAATACAATAATTAAATAAATCTAATATCATTAATATTAAATTATTAATGAAAATTCTCTAAAAATATTAAAAGTTACATTTTATAACTCAAAATATTTTTAAATACTTTATTCTTATTTAAAATAATTTTTTATAATATTAAATTATTTTTCTCTAATTTATTTAATACATTAATTAAATAAATTAAATACCATTAATATTCAAATAATTATAAATATTAATGAAAAATATCCCAAATAGTCAAAAAATATTTTTCATAATTTTAAATAATTTTTAAAACTATTTTTGTAATTTTTAGAATTTATTTTCTATTTTTAAGTATTTTCCAGAAATTTAAAAAATAGAAATTAAATAAACCGTCGCTAATAGCTTATAGCGACACTTAGCGTCGCTGTTGGTGTTCTTGAGGCTCAAGAACATTGACAGTCAGTGTTCATGGGTCAATGTTTGACCACATTTAATTTTCAGCCTAATTAAGCATGTTCTGGGCCATGTTAAACATTGATCATGTAGTGTTTATGTAGCACTACAGGAATCAATCATCATCCAAGCCATACCATATCATAGCTTCACAATACAGAGCTTCAAAGTGGTTGTCAGACCTTATCTAGGTTTTCTGGGTAACCCAGACAGTCGCGAGGTACCACTTTGTGGTTCGATTTTAGCGTAGTTCTGGTCATCATATGGTAGATCTTAAGATTCAAAGCTATAGTACATGTGTCAATGAACATTACTATAACAACATATCAGTCCAACAACAACAGATTCACAAGTTAAGACTCGGTCAAACCTTGTCAGAAAAATGGTTCATATTCTTTCTGGGTTTTCCAGAAATGCAAAAATCAGTGCGAGTGGCCTACCTTGACCACCTGCTACGTTCTATATGTTGATGATTTAAGGGATCTTAAGGCATGAATGTAAAGAACATATAACAGGTTATAAACTGGTTACGACAACAACATCAAAACTCATAAAACTTGACAGATCAAGGAGCTTGAAAACGTTGTCAGATGCTGCCTAAGAATGTCTGGGTTACCCAGAAATCGCTCGATCATGGTCGGTCAACCAACTTTGACCTTAAATAACTTGCAATCTGGACATGGAATGGTTGTGATTCCACTTCCAGATTACAGTCCTCATGTCAGACTACAGATCTAATCCATAAAATAAGAAAAATCATAAACAGACACGAATCTGTGGCTCCTGACATTAGCTTGTCAGACCACAAATCATGCTCTTGGGCAGTTTTGAAAAATCTTACTTTTAAGGCACTTTGATGCTATAGATCTATGATGGATCATCATATAACATCCTCTAGCACAGATATAAACACAAAAACACTAACTTTATCTTTGTATACAAGATCAAAAGTAGGGTTTAGGTTTATACATCTCTTGATCCAATCTTTGATCTTAGCTCTCTAATCTGATATTGGTGATCTAGAGGCTATTCTAGTAACTGATTTACTTAGGGAAATCGGAGGTTTAGTGAGAGAGAGAGAGTTGGTGAGAGCTTGAGTGCAAAATGAGCAAATTAATGGACTTTCTCTTTCTTAAATCTCTTATAATATGATACAATGTATCTATACAATGCAAGGTGTCATGCAAATCAGATTGTGGCTGAGATTTTTAAGTCACCAAGTCAAACTAGTAGGTCACCAACTCTTGATTTGGAAAAATTTACAAGCTAGCTTATTAAAGAATGAAAAAGGGCAATTTTGTTATTTGTATTTTAATTTTAATGGCCTACTAGACTTTTATCCAAACCCTTAGGGTTTAACCCTAAGGTTCTAACCCTTAGGCTTTACACCCTTAGTTTTTTAGAATTTTCTAAATTAGGGTTTTAATTAGAAAATTAAGATTTCTAAAACTATAATTAGGGTTTCTTAATTATATTAAGTTTACTAATCAAATTAAAGTTTAGTAATCACATTAGGCTTGCTAATTAGGATTAGGTGTAAGACCCCAATTTTTTTTAATAAAGATGAATTTTCTATAAATATCATTTTTAAATATTATAGAATGAATTTGATATAATGTTATAGTTGTGGGTAATATTTATAAATTTTGAAAAGTACGCAAGTTGTTGTATAATATTCGATTGGTCGGGGAATATTCGTTTTAATAGAAAATATTCATACGACGACACAATCATTGGTGGACCCCACAACGGAATTATTGTCGGATTGAGAAAACGATAAAAATATTTTATGAAAATAACGGCGGAAGTTTTACCGTTAATACTGTTGAACTACTCGGTAGTAAAAGTACAGTAATACACGTGGTTGCATAGTAGCACACGGTATTGATTATTGATGTTTATGTGATAAGTCACTCAGTTTTGTTTTATTAGTATTATTAATGTAATAAAACAGAAAAGCTTTTTATATAAAACAAAATACTTTTATAAAGTTATTCTATAAATAGAATATATTTTATTTTATGATGCATAGTGTTGCATAGTGTTTTGCATAGTAAAATCTTTTTATATAAAATAGAATACTTTTATAAAGTTATTCGTTTTATTAGATTATAAATAGAATATATTATATTTTATTTAAAAGATTTTGCTTTAAATATGGATCGTCCGATTAAAAGTAAATCAATCTGGACCGTTCATGAATTAGTTACTATGCAGTCCATTCTTCTATATATAGAAGCTCATTCCTTCATTATTTCTTACAAATTCACTGAAACTCTAGAGAGAGAAATTATAGAGAGAAAGAAGAAAAGTATTCTGCTACTTCACGACTCCTATATCCAGTACTCTTCTTCTTAAGGTAAGGGGTATTATTTCTTTTGTATTCATGAAGAGAACTTCTGTTATTCCATTATTTATTATTCTGTTGGAATAACCTGTATACGCGGGCTACCCTATACTTGGTGAAATTCTTCTGTTATTCCATTCTTTATTATTCTGTTGGAATATCCTGTCTGTGCGATTTACGCCGGACCTGGTTCCGTCTTTATTATTCTGTTGGAATATCCTGTCTGTGCGTTTTACGCTGGACCTGGTTCCGTCTTTATTATTCTGTTGGAATATCATGTCGGTGCATTTACGCCGGACCTGGTTCCATTATTTATTATTCTGTCGGAATATCTTGTCGGTGCGTTTACGCATGACCTGGTTCCATTATTTATTTTTCTGTTGGAATAAGCTATCTGTGCGGTCTATCGCATGCTTGGTGAATTCTTTTGTTATTTCATTCTTTATTATACTCAGTTGGTTAAAATTTTGGCTTTTATACTCCATGAAATTAGTGGAATATCTTTGATATTTGCTCTTCATCTAGTACCTTTTCATAAAAATATTCTTCTGAGCATTCTTAAATATTACTCTACAAAGCAGTATCATGTTGACAATTTGGACGTTGTTAGTTCCTGGATAAATTAATTTTTGAACTTGTTTTATTGAATTCTTATATCATGGTCATCATCCTCATGTTTATATTTTGTTGAAAGTCATATGTGGCCTGTAGTGCATAGATGGACTTGGAATGATTATGATCAGGGATTATTCGGTGTAATCATGACCGTAATGTTACAAATGATATGGTAAAAGTTCTCATTGACCCGTAGTGCATTGATGGACAGTTGTTGGCATGATCATGACCATTGATGAATACACGAATATCCTTGACCCATAGTGCATGGATAATTTGTGGTTGTGATACTAATGAATATCATTGGCCGTAGTGTAGGGATGATGTGGATTATTTATTAAGCTGAGTCCCAGCGATAAAAGTGATGAAAAACCTTTTAAATCATAAAAGATAGTAAATTTTATTCTCTACTTGACTCTTTTAATGGATTGCTTGTTCCGCTGCAGTTAAACTTGATGTCTATTGTATTTTATCAGTTTAACATTGTTGAAGACTAATGATAATTTATTCTGCATTATCTTAGTCATAATATTTCTTACTGGGCTAGTTGAGCTCACCCTTTCTTTCAATGTTCTCTTCAAGAAATGAGAACGTAGCCGGAACTAGTCGGGGAACGGAGTGACGGTCCAGATGATAGTATTAGTAGTTCTCACTATTCTGTTAAATAGTGTGACAATAAATGTAATGAGAACTTATTCTGAGAGTGGATATTATCTAGAAGACAGTATTTGTATTAAAACTCACTGCTCTCTTGTTGTATATTAAAGATTGTATTTGTATTCTGTACCATGTATTTGGCGACTCAGAATAGGTGATGTATACATATTTTGGGGGCGTCACATTAGGGTTTCCTAATTAGGGTTTAGGATTCCCAAATTTAAAATTAGGATTTTTCGACTTTCGATTAGGGTTTCTAACTACGTGTTAGGGTTTCTAATATTAAGATTAGAGTTTTTAATCCCTTATTAGGGTTTACTAATATTGTACCCTACCCGATCAATCATTGATCAATTAATCTATATAGTACAAACACGTACTCAATAATATAATTATTTTAATTATATTTTCTCTCGAATCCCTATCCGAACTTAGGGTTAGGGTTTTAAAATCTCAGTTAAGCACAACTCTACTCTTATTTCTCAGTCAATACATAAATTGACTAATTCTCATAGCTCGTATCACAGATACACAACACAATATTGATAATTAAATATTAATTAAAAAAATTTATTTGTAAAATTCGGATTATTCGAAATCCCGGGTTATCACATTATTTATGAAGCCACATTACTTAATAATCTTCCAACTATCTAAGTGATTATTATTGAGAGAGAGAAAGAGATGAGATTTTGGTGAAATGTATTTACACATACATATTATATCTAAACATTTTTACTATAACAAAAATATCTAAGTTCTTATCTCTTTCATTTTATTTTATTAATCAACATAAACAAGAGAGAGAGGGAGAGAGTGAACATTTTAGTGGGGCAGAAGAGAGGAAGAAGAAGGAGATCCACCATTGATGCTCCATAAGTTCATCTTCTACTTTGGAAGAGAAAGAAGAGTAGCCCAAAAATCAAGGTGAAAAACTTAAACTAGCTTATTCCAATTCATTTTGTTTGATTTTGGTGATTTAAATTTTATGATCTTGAGGTCTAAAACCCTCTATCTACATGTTTTATATGTTTTCATGTTTATATCTAACATATGTGAGTGTTAGAAAGTGGATCAAAAATATAGAAAAGAAACTAGTTTTGTTTTGTTAGAAAACTCTAGTTTTTTTTTCTTCCTTTGATCAACTATCGTTTTGATCTACACTTTCTTTTTCTGATCTGTCAAAGAGAGGTGATAGATATGTAAGTTAACTACTAAACCCAAGTGGTATCACTCAAAAATGTTGAGTACACAAGCCATAGTGGTTATTTTAGCAAAAACAGTTTCGCTGTTAGAAAGGAAAACAAACTATTTTTGGACAGTCACTTCCAGGGGCAGTTTCATCATTTTTCTGGCATTCAAAAATTTTGGAAAAATTTGGGTTGGTAATATGATGAGTTATCTTTCAAACCCAAGTAGAATCACTGAAAAGGGAGTTGCAGATTTTCGTGTGGACTGTTTTTAGCAAACTAGGTAAAAGTAAAAAAAATTAAAAATAAACTACCCCATATTTTGCAAGGATAGTTTCGGCCACTTAATTTTTGAAACAAATTCCGGCCTTTTGAAAATATATGATATAAAGTAGCTCCTGTCCAAAAATGAGCTCATTCCAACTTAAATTGACCAAGTTATGGTCATTTCAATTTTTAGGATTTTTCGACGAAAACGGCTATAACCAGAGTTCTATAACTCCGATGGCCACGAAATTTAAACTGGAGACTCACGTTAACACGTGTAAGATTATGACAAGAGATGGGAATTTATGGAGTTTAGTATGATAGGGCTAATTTCTTAAGCTACGAACTAAAAATAATTTTTCAGAAATACTAAAGGGAGTTGAAAAATTACGGAAAAATTCTTTTTTTTGTATGAAATATATGTATATATGTTTGGCCAAAGGATAGAAAAATAATAAGTTGATTCGGTATTTTTTTGAAAGGAATTGATGAATTCAGCTTGTAGGACTGAAAATCAGTTGAATCTAGTTTGCTGGATTGCACTCTGGTTGCTAGATTTGGAATTCAGTCTGCTGGATTGGCAATCTGGTTGCTGGATTGGGAATCTAGTTTGCTGGATTGGAATCCAGGATGCTGGATTGGTATGTTTGGGTAATCCAGGTTGCTGGATTGGTCTGTTTAGATAATTCAGTTTGCTGAATTGGAATCATGTTTGCTGGATTGCAATTTGGTTTGCTAGATTAGTATTTGACTCATTAAATGTTAAAGACGAACTTATAAAATGAAAGAGTAAGTGTTAAATCTTAATGTATATGGTTTATTGATTGAAATACTATCAAAGGATAATAATATTATTAAAGATGTAAGGTATTTGATTATGTGATCAAATGTTAGATAAATTATTATGGAATAATGGTATAATAAGTGAGATATGTGACGCTAATTGATAGATCGATCTTATTAATGATAGGTCTTACAAAAGAAGTTAACTTAAATTGTGTAGCAGTAGTCAACGAATTAGGAAAATTCCCTAACTCAAACTTGAGTTATTTTTTTGAAACATGTTAGTGGATAATTATTGATGATTATTCCACATCTATGATTATTGAATATTCGCCTTTATTGCAAATTTCTTTAACTCAAACTCGAGTTATTATTTTTTCAGCATGCTAAGTGGGTAATTATTGTTGATTATACCACATCTAAGATTATTATTGATCATTCGCAATTATTGCAAGTTCATTAACTCAAATTGAGTTTTAAATTTCAAAAGCATGATTGGTGAATAACTATTGTTGGTTATTCACATCTATAATGATTAGTGTTATCTGCACAAAGTGCAATTGATTCCTATCCATTATTGAACAGTTTATGAGCTAGGTCTCAGCTAATTATTTTGACAAGACAAATATTTGTTAAAACTTGATACGATCTAATATTTATACTAAGTTGTTATTAAAAGATCAATATCAATTATTTTGGCTAGATCAATATAGTTATTATATGATGAAATCTTTAGCATTTCTTTAAAATTAATCCAAACCATATTGTTATGGTGCAAACTCATGATGTAAGACTGAGATGAACAAACTTTATTGTCGTAAAACGACCTATGCGCTATTATTAAGTATTATGCATAATATAGGGTACAATGGAGCTTATCACTTCATGTACTTGCAGAGGAGTATGATTTAATCTTTATGGTTAAATGATACTCTTGAGGTAATTCAGTATTAAATAACTGATAAATACTTGCATTAGTTCATGATCCAATTGGGATCACTCAGCATGAAATCTGGGAATATCCCACTTTATTATTGTAGTAGTATTATCTATTGATAATCAATTGAACATTATTGAAACTTCGAAAGAGTTTTATTCTTTCATCAATGAATTATTATTCAGCATGTATCTTAATAAAATCTTGATATTGATAAATGATTTGTTCAGCTACTTCGAAGTCCTCTGAATATTGTTGAAGTCCTATCGAATCTAGACTCTTATACTCTTGACTCATAGCTTTTATTGTATGTTTTAACTTGAGGAGCAAATTTATTGTTCACCCTTGCTTAAATGTAACATTTCAGCTAAGGACAAGGTAGCGGGAGTAACAGAGAAGGACAAGGGAAAGGGCAAAATACAAGAGTAGTTATTATAACTTTAATTATTATGTATGTTATGTTAAGGTTAAACAACCTGGATAATGTTATAAAGATATTAAGTAATGATATGAATGATAAAATTCATAAATAAATGGGTAGTTAAATGTTGTTTGTATGATGGATCGTGAGCACCAAATCCGAGGTTAGGAAATACTAGATTTGGGGGCGTCACAATATACATGAAAATATTTTGAAATCAAATAATTTGATGAAAAAATAATTTTTTTTCCCAAAATTTTATTATATATTCATATATTCGTCTTTGTATGTAATAGATAAAATCTTATTTAAAATCAAATAATTATACTTATGTAATTTAATAATAAAAAATTACTATATAATTATTATTGCTATTAACAATATGAATTTAAAAAACACTAATTAAATTACACAATGAATACAAAATGAATAATAATAAGAGATAGTGATAATAGATAATTGCGATAGTAATATTGTACAACAAAATATTTTGAAATTAAATAATTTGATGAAAAAATAGTTTCTTAATTTTCCTAAATTTTAGGGTTAAGAGTCGATTTTGTGATATATATATATATATATAAGTTTCTTTTCAAAATTTATTGTTGTGACGCCCCCAAAATTAGGTATACATCACTCATCTTGAGTCGCCAGATACATGATACAAAATTCAAATACAACTTAATAATACAACTGTCGTGTATAATACGACAGAACATAAACTGTGAGTTTGAATATAAATATTGTCTTCTAGAGAGTATCCATACTCAAAAGGAGTCCTTATTACAATTATTATCACACTATTACATAGAATAGTGAGGACTACTAATGTTATCATCTAGGATCATCACTCCGTTTTCTGACTCGTCCAACTATATTCTCATTTCCTGAAGAGAACAATGAAAGAAAGGGTGACTAGCACAGTAAAAAATATTATGACTAAGGTAATGCAGAATAAATTATCATTAGTCTTCAACAATGTTAAACTGATAAAATACAATAGACATCAAGTTTAACTGTAGCGGATCAAGCAATCCATTAAAAGAGTCAAGTAGAGAATAAAATCTACTATCTTTTATGATTTAAAAGGTTTTTCATGACTTTTATCGCTGGGACTCAACTTAATAAAAAAAATCCACATCATCGAATCACCCCTGCACTACGGTCAAGGATATTCTTTATTATCACGACCACGAATTATCCATGCACTACGGCTAAAGATAATCATGTTTTCATCAACGGTCTTGATCATGCCATAAAACAATTCATCTTTGCACTACGGCCAAAGAGAATCCATAGCCATAATCATACCAAAAATTGACCATCAATGCACTACGGGCCAATGAGGACTTTTTTCACATCATTTGTAACATTACGGTTATGATTATACCGAATAATCCTTGGTCATAATCATACCAAGTCCATCTATGCACTATAGGCCACAGATGACTTTCAACATAATATAAGCATGAGGATGATGACAATGATATAAGAATTCAATAAAACAAGTTCAAGAATTAATTTATCTAGGAACTGATAACGTCCAAATTGTCAACATGATACTTCTTTGTAGAGTAAAATTCAAGAATGCTCAGAAGAATATTTCCATGAAAAGATACTGGATGAAGCGCAAATATCAAGGATATTCCACTAATTTCATGGAGTATAGAAGTCAATGTTTTAACCAACTGAGTATAATAAAGAATGGAATAACAAAAGAAATCACCATGCATGCGATAGACCGCACATGCAGGTTATTCCAACAGAATAATAAATAACGGAACCAGGTCCGGCGTAAAACGCACAGACAGGATATTCCGACAGAATAATACATAATAGAACCAGGTCTGGCGTAAGCGCACAGACAGGATATTCTGATAGAATGATAATGGAACTAAGTCCAGCGTAAACGCACAGACAGGATATTCTGACAGAATAATAGATAATGGAACCAGGTCCGGCGTAAATGCACAGACAGGATATTCCGACAGAATAATAAAGAATGGAATAATAGAAGAATTTTACCATGTATGCGGTACTTCGCATAAACAGGTTATTCCAACATAATAATAAAGAATGGAATAACAGAAGAATTTCACCAAGTATAGGGTAGTCCGCGTATACAAGTTATTCCAACAGAATAATAAAGAATGGAATAACAGAAGTTCTCTTCATGAATACAAAAGAAATAATACCCCTTACGGGTACAACAAATAATATCCCTTACCTTTGAAAGAAGAGTATTCCAACTGGTAGGGCGAGAATATACTCGAAGAAAACTTACACTACGCTCAAAGCTTTATTAAACTCTAAATAAATACGCTCAAGATTATAGAAGAAGAACTCTCTCTATAGTTTTTCTCTCTAGAGTTTCAGTGAATTCGTAAGAAATAATGAAGGAATGAGCTTCTATTTATAGGAAAATGGAATGCATAGTAACTAATCCATAAACGGTCCAGATTGATTTACTTTAATCTGACAGTCCATATTTAAAAAAAAAATTAAATAAAATATAATATATTCTATTTATAGAATAACTTTAATAAAGTATTATGTTTTATATAAAAAGATGTTTCTGTTTTATTACGTTAATAATACGAATAAAACAAAACTTCATTATCGCTAAATAATTCATATTATTAATTGACAATAATTGAATCAAACTGAGTGACTTCTCACATAAGCATTAATAATCAATACCGTGTGCTACTATGCAACCACACGTATTACTGTACTTTTACTACCGAGTAGTTCAACAGTATTAACGGTAAAACTTCCGCCGTTATTTTTATAAAGTATTTTTGTCGTTTTCTCAATCCGACAATAATTCCGTTGTGGGGTCCACCAATAATTGTGTCGTCGTACGAATATTTTTCGACAAAAATAATATTCCCCGACCAATCGAATATAATACAACAACTTGCATACTTTGTAAAATTTATAAATACTACCCACAACTATAACATTATCTCAAATTCACACCATAATATTAAAAAAATATTTCGAAAAAATTAAATCTTTATTCATAAAATCTAGGGTTTCACAATCTCTCCTCCTTATGAAATTTCGCCTTCAAAATTTACGTACGTACCTGGTATGCCGAACAGATGAGGACACTTTATCAGATTCTAACTCTTGAGGTATAACCTTTGAGTGTTGAATATATTCTAGGATTTTAACAGGTACATCTTCATACGTTAAAATTATCCGCTATCTCGTCCGGTTCTAAATCAATAATGTGGTTCGGGTCGTCCACATATTTACGTAACATTAATATGTTAAAAACGTTATGAACACGCGACATACTTGGCAGTAAAACGAGTCTATAAATCACAGTTCCTACTCGATCGAGGATTTCAAATGGGTCAATTAAATCGAGGGTTGAGATTTCCTCTCTTCATCAATTCTTGCTTCTAGAATAACGCCCTTTAAAGTCGATTCTAATCGTATATTCGTTATCTTCACGTGGGTCCCTAGAGTCTTTAACTCTATCTTCATCATTTGCAAGTTATACGAAATGGGTCTTTGTGTTAACAGCATCTCACTCGCATATAATCTTCTACTTAACGCGTCAGCTACGACGTTCGCTTTTCTACGATGATATTAAATGGTACGATCGTAATCTTTAACAGCTCGAGCCAACGTCTTTGGCGCATGATACGTTCATTTTAAGTAAAGAAATATTTGAGGGTTTAAGAAATGGGTTTTGTACTGGGGTCAATACAAAATTTAATTTCACGCTTTAGGGGTAGGCTAGGAAGTCTTCAAGAATACGTCAGGAAATTTATTAACAATAGAAATATCATTCAAAACTGTGACTCTCATCCCAGACTTGGATAACACGTCACATTGATACCTATCAACTTTTCATCGTCATTTACAACGTCTCCTACGGAAAGTCTGGCTTCGGTGCATTCCACACCATGAGTCAACAATGAAAGGAACGGGGATCTTTACTATTGGCTTGATATGACAATGATTGACTTTAGTGGATTGGTTGCTTGAATTCGCATAACAGGTTGGTTAGGAATATGAAAGTTAACAACCTTACGAAAAAAATATGATGAGTAGTTAACCAATCGATTCCTAAAATCACATCAAAGGCAAGTATTTTCAAAGAGATACGATCGACAGGTAACGTGAAAGTGTTGATTTGAATCAAACAAGATTTATAAATAGTGGAGGTAACGAAGGTTTCTCCTAACGGAATTTCAACAGATAAATCAAAGTCTAACTTCTCCGGAGTTAAGTTGAAACATTGAACACAACTAGGTGAAATAAAAGAGTGAGTAGAACCGGTATCTAACACGGTATAGACTTCAAAAGAGTTTATGACTAACATACCCGTGATAATTTTATTCAGGTTCCTCGTCACGAAAAAAAAACGCTCTCTCTTAAACTACCGGCTTTGACTTTTCTGGGACGGCCTTTGGTGCATCCATCTTAGATAAACTTGTCTTCGGTGAACGACAAAATCGGGTTAAGTGACCTTCTCTTCCACAATTATAACATGCTTTGGACGACATCGCGCAGTTTGGACTAATGTGTCCCTCCCCTCCGCATTTGAAGCATATGATAAGTGGTCGTTCTCCTTCCTTAACAACGGTTGCTGGTGCCGTCTTTTCATCATTGTTGAATCTCCTCTTCTTGAAATGTCCATTCTTATTGCTTTGACCATGATTACCACCGAAGTGGTTATCATTTCTAGCATGTTGATTCCCTCCATGTTTATTGTCAGCTCTTTGATGACTGTTCTCACCGGTATTATCATTTTGCCGGCTGCTCTCTTTTGGTTGCGTTGACTCGTTATCGCGCTCCACTAACTGAGCCCTATTTATAGTATCTGAATACAAACACAGTTTATGAGAAATAAGATATTGACGTATCTCCGGCTTCAAACCTCTTAAAAACATCCGTGTTATTCTCTCTTCATTATCAACCAAGTGGGACGCAAATCGGGACAACTCGGCAAACTCGGCTTCGTACTGCGACACGGTCATATTGTTTTGCTCCAACTTGATAAATTCCACCTCCTTCATATGACGAATGCTTTCGGAAAAGTACTTGTCATTGAACAACTCTTGGAACTTCTCCCAAGACATCTTGAGTGCGTCAGGTTGGGTACATTTTACAGATTCCCACCAGTAATCTGCCTCTTCACGCAACATAAAGGTGGCAAAGGGAACCTTTTGCTCCTCGAAGCATCCCAAGACATCAAATATCTTGGTGATCTACTTTAACCACGTCTCCGCCTTAAGTGGTTCTGGCTTTCCCAAAAACTCCGGTGGTCCCAGCTCCTTGAATTGCTTAGCGGTGACCAACCGTGGGTTGCCATTGTTTCCTCCTGCATTATGAACAGGAGCCACCTTCGCCTGATGTTGCATGAATTCTAAAGAACTCCTAAACGTACCGTTGTTCGTCAATTGATCAGTGTTGTTGTTTACAGGAGGATTATCTCTATCCTGTTGCATATTGTCCTGATTATTGACCTGTGGAGACTCAACGGTCTCCTGTGCTCCATTGTTTATCTCAACATTTTCAGATGCCATTTTCAAATACTGCAACAAAACAAGGGTTAATTAACATATCACATATTATCCCTATACTCTGACCGACCAATTAAATACCAAATAAATTTAGGTAGGTCATACTAGTGAAGGAATTACCCGTCTCTCCCCTCCTAGTTCTATTCTCACATCCTAGCCAGGGATCATATCCCTAAGCTCTGATACCAACTGTGACGCCCCCAAAATTAGGTATACATAACCTATCTTGAGTCGCCAGATACATGGTACAGAATTCAAATACAACTTAATAATACAACTGTCGTGTACAATACGACAGAACATAAACTGTGAGTTTGAACACAAATATTATCTTCTAGAGAGTATCCATACTCAAAAGGAGTCCTCATTACAATTATTATCACACTATTACATAGAATAGTGAGGACTACTAATGCTATCATCTAGGATCATCACTCCGTTTTCCGACTCGTCCAACTATATTCTCATTTCCTGAAGAGAACAGTGAAAGAAAGGGTGAGCTCAACTAGCCCAGTAAGAAATATTATGACTAAGATAATGCAGAATAAATTATTATTAGTCTTCAACAATGTTAAACTGATAAAATACAATAGACATCAAGTTTAACTGCAGCGGATCAAACAATCCATTAAAAGAGTCAAGTATAGAATAAAATCTACTATCTTTTATGATTTAAAATATTTTTCATGACTTTTATCGTCGGGACTCAGCTTAATAAAAAAAATACATATCATCGAATCACCCCTGCACTACGGCTAAGGATATTCTTTATTATCACGACCACGAATTATCCATGAACTACGGCTAAAGATAATCATATTTTCATCAACGGTCCTGATCATGCCATAAAACAATTCATCTTTGCACTACGGCCAAAGAGAATCCATAGCCATAATCATACCAAAAACTGTCCATCAATGCACTACGGGCCAATGAGGACTTTTTTCACATCATTTGTAACATTACGGTTATGATTATACCGAATAATCCTTGGTCATAATCATACCAAGTCCATCTATGCACTACAAGCCACAGATGACTTTCAACATAATATAAGCATGAGGATGATGACAATAATATAAGAATTCAATAAAATAAGTTCAAGAATTAATTTATCTAGGAACTGATAACGTCCAAATTGTCAACATGATACTGCTTTGTAGAGTAAAATTTAAGAATGCTCAGAAGAATATTTCCATGAAAAGATACTGGATGAAGCGCAAATATCAAGGATATTCCACTAATTTCATGGAGTATAGAAGTCAAAGTTTTAACCAACTGAGTATAATAAAGAATGGAATAACAAAAGAAATCAACATGCATGCGATAGACCGCACATGCAGGTTATTCCAACAGAATAATAAATAATAGAATCAGGTCCGGCGTAAAACGCACAGACATGATATTCCGACAGAATAATAAATAATAGAACCAGGTCCGGCGTAAGCGCACAGACAGGATATTCTGACAGAATAATAAATAATGGAACCAGGTCCGGCGTAAACGCCCAGACAGGATATTCCGACAGAATAATAGATAATGGAACCAGGTCCAGCATAAACGCACAGACAGGATATTCCGACAGAATAATAAAGAACGGAATAATAGAAGAATTTCACCATGTATGCGGTACTTCGCATAAACATGTTATTCCAATATAATAATAAAGAATGGAATAATAGAAGAATTTTACCAAGTATAGGGTAGTCCGCGTATACAGGTTATTCCAACAGACTAATAAAGAATGGAATAACAGAAGTTCTCTTCATGAATACAAAAGAAATAATACCCCTTACGGGTACAACAAATAATATCACTTACCTTTGAAAGAAGAATATTCCAACTAGTAGGGCAATGATATACTCGAAGAAAACTTGCACTACGCTCAAAGCTTTCTTAAACTCTAAATAAATACGCTCAAGATTATAGAAGAAGAACTCTCTCTATAGTTTTTCTCTCTAGAGTTTCAGTGAATTCGTAAGAAATAATGAAGGAATGGGCTTCTATTTATAGGAAAATAGAATGCATAGTAACTAATCCATGAACGGTCCAGATTGATTTACTTTAATCTGACGGTCCATATTTAAAAAAAATCTTTTAAATAAAATAAAATATATTCTATTTATAGAATAACTTTAATAAAGTATTATGTTTTATATAAAAAGATGTTTCTGTTTTATTACGTTAATAATACGAATAAAACAAAACTTCATTATCGCTAAATAATTCATATTATTAATTGACAATAATTGAATCAAACTGAGTGACTTCTCACATAAGCATTAATAATCAATACCGTGTGCTACTATGCAACCAAACGTATTACTGTACTTTTACTACCGAGTAGTTCAACAGTATTAACGGTAAAACTTCCGTCGTTATTTTCATAAAGTATTTTTGTCATTTTCTCAATCCGACAATAATTTCGTTGTGGGGTCCACCAATAATTGTGTCGTCGTACGAATATTCTCCGACAAAAATAATATTCCCCGACCAATCGAATATAATACAACAACTTGCATACTTTGTAAAATTTATAAATATTACCCACAATTATAACATTATCTCAAATTCACACCATAATATTTAAAAAAATATTTCGAAAAAATTAAATCTGTATTCATAAAATCTGGGGTTTCACAATTGTAGTAAAAACTCAATTTTTGTCACAAATATTACTTAACATACTTAGTATTTTCGTAAAAAATCATAAAAAAGTCTAGACGTGACAAATATAAATAACTAAATTCAATTTTCAAGCATCTCTGTGACGCCCCCAAAATAGGTATACATCACCCATTCTGAGTCGCCAAATACATGGTACAGAAACAAATATAACTTCATTAATACAATTGTCGTGCATAATACGACAACACATATACTGTGAGTTTAAATACAAATATTGTCTAATAGACAGTATACAAACTCAAAAGGAGTTCTCATTATAATTATTGATACACTATTTTACAAAAATAGTGAGCACTGCTAAAACAACTCTCTAGAACTATCACTCCATACCCCGGTTAGTTCTTACTATATTCTCACCTCCTGAGAAGAAAAATGGAACAAAAAGGAAAAGGGTGAGCTCAACTAGCCTAGTAAAAATATTATGACTAAGATAATATACAATAATTTATCATTCGTCTTCAACAGGGAAAAATCTGATACAATATAATAGACAACAAGTTTTAGATCAACAACTGCAGCGGAAACACTAATCCATTAGAAGAGTCAAGTAGAGAATGAATTCTATTATCTTCTAAGATTTAAAAGTCCATCATCAATATTTTATCCTTGTAACATCAATCAATATACATCTTGAATCAAATATTCATCTTTGCACTACATGCCAAAGATATTCATTTGTATCACTAGTTGGTCATGTTCATCTCAACATCTGTTCATCTTTGCACTACGGGCCAAAGATATTCATCAATTAATCATTCATCTTTGCACTACAGGCCAAAGATATCCAGTAATATCATCATTCAGGACTGAGGATGATGAAAAATATCTTAAAAAAAACGAATCCAGTGAGATAAAAGATCAAATATTAGAGATTCGTACTTTAGCTTATCCAAGTTCAAAAATACCTTATAATAATCAATTACGAAGCAAAATTTAAGAATAAAGATCAAAACATGGATACAATCAAAGATAGTAACCACAATAGACAACTTGGACAAAGAAAGAAAAAATTTATTTTTCTGTGAATAGTGTCGTATTCGTGAATAGTGCCGTATACGTGAATAGTGCCGTATACGTGAATAGTAATCCCTACATGAAAAAGGTAGAAATTCCACAATAAAATCCATACCAATATTTCGGTATAATAATATTGAAAGAATAACATCATTACGAAGAAAATAACATCCCTTACCTCAAAAAAACAGTACTTCTGACGGGAATATTGGTATAGTACTGAAGAAAACTTGCACTGTATAGCAACTCTCAAAGTATCTAAATACTCACAAAATAAGCTCGATAATATATAGAGAGAGAAAGCTTGTTTCTGGTATGATTTTCAATTCTAACTAAGCACCCTATTTATAGAAAAATGCTTAGAACGCTATAGCACACTAACTTGCTACCTGATGTCTTTACATGCTACTATTCACGCCCACTACTTTTGAATAAAATTTCAGCACATTTTTACCAACCAAAAGTGGGGCCCACCCATTTTTTAATAAAAAAATATTTATTTTTGAAACTTCAATAATTCATAATAAATAGCTTCTTTATCAGAAAAATTCGAATCTCATGTCTATTCTATAGGAAATTTAATTCTCTACAACTTTGTAGAAGAAAATTTTTCCAAATTCAAATCAGAAAATATCTGAAATCCACATACGGACGATTTTTAATACCTCCATTCCGACAAAATACTGATAAAACACCTCAATCTTAATTCCTTCATTTATAACCACAGTAAATATATCCATAATTTATATTCACATAAAATAAATATTTCCTTATCATATAAATCAATAATTAATTATTAACAAATAATATTACAGAATCACAATTATGACAACCAGGTCGTTCCCAAGAAAGAAGGGGGCTTTCCGATAAGGATTTCTCTTTATTGGCACGCAATTAGGTGACCAAACCCTTTTTCTAGACAGAACTTCCTTAGATATTGTCAATAATGCTATCTAATAATATTATTTAAATAATATGAATTATTGATCTGATAATGAAAAATACTGTGCGGTGACAATTATTGAAACAACAATAATATAAATTATCAACGCAGTAATTATTGAATCAATAAAATAAAATATTGAACAGTAATTACTGTAATAATTACTGAGTAGTGTTTTCTTACGTAAGAATCAATAATTTAAAAATACTGTGCAACCACGCGTATTACTGTATTTTAACCACCGGGTATTTCAACAGTGTTAACGATAATCATTACGCCGTTATTTATAAAAACTCAAACATGTCGTTTTCTTCATCCGACCGTTTTCCGTTATGGGGCCCACAAATAGATCCGCCGTCGTACGAATATTCCCCGACAGCAAGAATATTCCACGACCAAACGAATATTCCCCGACAACAACGAATATTTTATAACCACTTGCTTATTTTGCAAAAATTTGCACATTTCACATATAATCAAAGTATTATATCAAATTAACACCTTATTATTCACAATAATAATTTGAGGAAATTCGATTTGATTTATAAAAAATTGGGGTCTTACAATCTCCAACAACATTTTCAATCATTTTGGGATATTCAAATATGTAAGTCACATGAGAAAAATTATCTCTAACAACCTTTTCAACCTTAGTAATCAAATTTGTAACCTCATTCTCTCTTCAGAACGGATAAGCTGACTTTGCCTCTTTAAAATACTTATTTTGTTTTGGGAGAATCAAAATTATATAAAAAAGGCTAAAAACATTTATTTTACTTGATGTGTTTGATGTACCGCTCATTTTAAAATTTAATATCATTTTTTTTCAAATACTGCATTAATTGAATTGAAGAAATTGATGAGACATAAAATATTAAAATAGCAAATAATACTCTTTAAATTGTCACATAAGTCAACAAATTTCAATTGATTTTTTTTTTTGCTATTACTGTTAGAGAGGCTCATTGACATAAAAAATTGCAAAGATAAAATATACTTATAACTTAATATTAAGAACTCTTATTGACTGCAACAAAAGTGTAACATAAATTAAACTATTAAAATTTAATAATATGAATTATGTCATTATAATTCAGATGATGACTTTAATTTGATTTTGAAAATGTAGAAAAATTGATGGAAGAATAAAAGAAATATATAAAAAAAATAAAGTAAAAATTGATTGCTAAGAAATTACAGAAACAAATATATTGTAAATGAAATATAACGACTCAAAAATGTAAAAATTAAAAGAAACGGCAAACAATCATTGAAATTCATTATATTATATAAATAATTTTTTTAAAAAAATTATTTGTAATAAAAATTTTGAAACAAATTTAGTTAATTAATAATTTAAAGATATACTCTATTAATTTTCAATCTTTTTAAAAGAAAATTATATACTATGTCCTATCTAGTCGTGCACGATGGTGAAAAAAGCCCTTAAAAATTGTATATGCTTTTGCCGCACATGATTAAAGCCTAGCTACACTCAAACCCTAGCTAAAGAGCTCTCCCCTTAAACTTAAACCCACCTGCCTTGTCTTTCCCCTCTCTCCTCTCCATTCAAACCCTAGAGAGAGCTCATTCTTCCATTGGTTTGTTCATCTTCTTTCTAGATCTGAACTCAAAAAGCCGCAACAATGTCGATGTCGAAGAGTTCCAAGATGCTCCAGTACATCAATTACCGGATGCGGGTCACGATCCAAGACGGCCGGCAACTTGTCGGAAAGTTCATGGCCTTCGACCGCCACATGAACCTCGTCATCGGCGACTGCGAGGAATTCCGCAAGCTTCCCCCCGCCAAAGGCGCCGCCAAGTCCGATGAGCCACGCGAAGACCGCCGGACGCTCGGCCTTGTTCTCCTCCGGGGCGAAGAGGTGATTTCCATGACTGTTGAGGGCCCACCGCCTCCGGATGAGTCCCGTGCCAAGGCCGCGGCGGCGGCTTCTTTGGCTGGTCCGGGTCTCGGCAGGGCTGCTGGCCGCGGTGTTCCTACTGCTCCGTTGATTCAAGCTCAGCCCGGTCTAGCCGGTCCGGTTCGCGGTATTGGGGGTCCTGCACCTGGGATGATGCAGCCGCAGATCTCACGTCCGCCTGTGCCAAATCTCTCTGCTCCGCCCATGCAATATTCACAGCAGGCTCCGCCTCCGGTTATTCGCCCGCCTGGTATGTTTGCTCCACCTCAAATGCGGGGTCCGCCTCCTCAGATGCCGCCGCAGTTTGCTCAGAGGCCCGGTGGGCCACCTGGTCCATTCCCTATGCCACCGCCTCAGTTTGGACAGAGGCCAATGGTTCCCCCACCGCAGATGATGAGAGGACCCCCACCTCGGCCTGGAATGGTGCCCCCACCACCAGGTGGAGTTCCAGTTTATGGACCACCTCGTATGCAGCCTCCACCCCCTAATCCTCAGCAGCAGAATCAGCAGCAGCAGTGATTCGGTATGTTTTTTGTAATTTAAAATAGTGATGTTGTTTTGTCAATTATTAATAGGAGTCAGTCCCTGCTTTCCACAAAAAGAGCCCCATCTAGCTTTGATCCTAAAATTCAAATTCAAGTAAATTTGTTTCAATTTTCGAAATAACAACTATTTTAAAGTAGTTTACAATATTAATTAGGAAATGGATATTTTCAGCTACGGTTTTCAGCTGGAAATACCATTTTCTGTTGTGGATATATTAATTTCCTATTAATTATTGTATTATTCAAATCAATATATTCACATCAGTTTTGAATTTAAGGATTCCCCAAATTGGGGGGGGGGGAGTATCTTGGTAGTTGATGAATTATTTGGGAAAAATCATACAGTGTTTTAATTTTGAAGTTTTATCGTACTTCAACAATGTGTTTGAAATGAGAATCATGCAAGCCCTACAAGTTGAACATTGTTGTATTAAAATTAGTTCCCTGATCCTTGTTATTAATATATTTTAGTATATGCTGAAATTGTTTGAACACTATTGGAATATGCAGTGATTTGGTATGCTGTTTTGAGTGTGACTTATAAGGCTATATAATACTAGTCCTTTACTATATGTTTCAGAATGAACATTATTCAAGCCCCGGAATGAGTGGTGTTAATGCTATATTTAAAAATCTGAACACTTTTTTTCTGTTATTATTATTAGTATTAATTTATTTTTTGTTGCTTTATTCTTCCAGCAATTAGATATTTGTCTAATGGATTTCTGAAATTTATAATTTTTAAAATTTTAAAGTATGCCTTTTCTGTTCATATTTATTCTTTTTAATTAAACACTGGTTTATTAATACGATGATCTGAGATGAATATGGTCGCTTTAACATTTTGTGTATTTGACTGGTAATAGTATTCGACTGTTTGACCAGACCAATTAATGTAAATCAGGTTTTGCTTTTGATATTATATTAATTTGTTTTCCGTAACCAAACATGGGGAAGTATTTTTAGCCCATTTCCATCAAAAATAACTTTTCGAAATTGCTAACCCGAAATCTTTTTCCTTAAAACAAAATGGAGCTTGTGCAAAGAGATTTTTCCGGTATAAGATTGAGAAGAGAAGTTCACTTTTTAGGCTTACTATGGCTATAAGAGTGCTGAAATGGATGAAGTTTTATACTGATAATGACACTTATCTCTTTATTTAAGCTCTTTACAATATTGCTATAGAAACCACGAAAAGTACAATAATATAATGTATGCTCTAATTATTTAGGTGTTTAAGTTGTGCAGTATAAACAGTCCTTTTAATCTCTCGCCACTGCAACCGTGAAATAAAGTAGTTTTTAAGCTTGCAGTGAAAGAAGCTGGCAGTAAAAGGAGCAGAGTTTATTGATTGTAGTTTGAACCGGGGAGGAAAATATTAAAGTAGCACTTGTAACAGTCAAAGTCTAATAGAGTAAACTCAGAATGAAAAGCAACAAGTTGCTTCCATAAAAGAGGTAACTCTAAGGAGAAAAAAACCCAGAACAATAAAGCAATTAAACGAGGAAGCCAATATACCAAACTACTGAACAGAAATCTGCAGTTTCTCTTTATTTTGTGTTGGGGATTTTGTTTGGAAGGAAGATAGCTTTTTGGCGGAGTTGGATGCTTGTAAAGAAATTTGACTAACCATAGGGCAGTTAAAAGAATTCAAGAGGTGTTGAATGAAGCAAGATTCTATAACGAAGCCAGGTGCCCAAGGAACGTAGAGAGTGAAGGACTGCTTTGTGGTTCTGGTTGTTGTAGAGTCTAGAGCTGTGTCAATGAGGTGGGAAGATAAAGTTGTAGAATAAGTATAAAATTGCATTTTAATGAAAAAAATAGTTTTAATATAAAGTTGACCCTTCTCTTTTAGTATAGAGTAGAAATATTGCTTTCAAAGCAAGACTCAGAGTGGGGAGCTATAACCATGTGAGGCTTAAGATTCTGTATAGAAAACCTTTTGTCACATTTGGTGTCAAAAGAAAGGATTAAAATGCACATGCTTGTTGTAAGAGGGATTGTATGCAACTCTTTGAGGTGGTAGCGAGTTCAGGTCTGTATTGACGATGTTTAAACTTATGCTGAAATCTCTTATATTTTTTGATGTGGTTTGGTTGAAAGTAATATACTAAATCCTTAAATATTCTAAGTTAAACAAAAAAGTTAGTGAACAAACTCATGAGCTGACAGTCGACATAAGCTTTTCTGTGGCATGAACTATACCAAATACTCTCTCAATTCCACTAAAAGAGTCTAATTTCCAAATAAAACAGAAAAAAGTTTTATTCTTATTGATAGAATTATAAATGAGACAATATCTTCAAGATTGTCATCATAATTTCATCATAATGACACTATTTCTACAGTTATACTTCCCCCATTCCAAAAAAAGTCTCATTTGTAAAGTTTGCGTATATTAATGATATATTTTTGTTCCATGTTTATCCCTGAAAGTATCGAGTTGTTAATTTAATAGTGTGGTATGAATTAGTGAAGGTATGTTGTCAAACATGAGAACATATTGTCGTTTTTTACTACTATCACTAAAAAGTGGAGGAACAAAAACAATTGGCAAATGGTACTTTTTATGTGTGGTACGGAGGTGGGTAATTTATTAATATAGGGACACATGCAAGAAATTCGTCCTTAATATTTGCAAATCTTGTAAATGAGACTCTTTATGCGGAATGAAGTATATTTAGTGACCAATTTATATCATGATACATGCAAAATTTGCTTTATCGTTGGATTTAGTCGATTCGATTAAATGACTCTTGGTAGATTTCCTTAACTATTTCTGGTTAGATAGTTGACCTCTAATAGTGCATAAACACCTGTTAGATTGTTGACCGGTTGACCTTTTATACTTTAAGAAAATTTGTCAGACAGTTGATATACTTGCTTACAAATATTTGTTAGATAGATAGTTGACGTTTATACTTGTTTTGTGCAGGCTATTTTTCAGGTGATGCTATGGAGCAATTCTACTGCCGTTCTATATTTTCTTTGGCTGCCTCAACATCTTAAACTGAATTTGCTAATGGTTTGTATTAGTGACTAGTTTTATTTTTTTTATTAGGCATCCATTTTGTGAAGTTCCTTTCAATATGACTCCGGACATATCTTTTGGCAGAAAAATTCTCCTCAACTGAATTTATATGCGGCCATACTTTTCTGATGTTAATGGTTGTGAGTATATATGGGGATTGCAGCAACAGCCTCTCTCTTTCTCTCTATATATATGTACGTCTCACTGTCTCTTTCTGAGTCTCATACAAAATAGCAGGCAATGTGCTTCGAAAAAGTGTTCATTATCGTCTGTTTTCTTGAGCTAGTGAAGAAAGTTTAGATATGAGATTATGAATTCCCAAGTATCATTTTTGTTGTTTGCCTGTGGGAGTTTTAGAAACAGCTAAAGGTTTTTGTCTGGTAATTTGATATGTTCTACTAAGAAAACTCTTTCTGTCTACTTTTTTCCTCTGCATCCAAGTGATCCATGCTGTAGTAGCACGTCAGGCCCATAACGGGTTTGATAGTTATGTTTGGTTTGGAGCTTTTGGGGATTTTAGAGTGTAAACGTACATGAAGCTTTTGGGGATTTTAGAGTGTAAACGTACATGAAATATTGTTCGTCTAAATTCAACTTTTTAAACTCAAATGTGGTTCTTAAGCCCCCAAATTCATCACACCGATATTTGTGCATAATGTGTTTGAGGTTTAAAAGTTCCCCAAAACCCGCCAACAGACAAGGTTACTGTGTTCTTCAATGTTCCATAAACAAAAACAAAAAAAACAAACAAAACTAGAAAAAGTTGTCTTTGGTTGAGCTCTTCATGTTTACGTAGATGGGATCAACTTGCCAGATCCAGCCATTACTATACCTACCTTTAATCCTTCAATTATTGTTACTTGTTAGGTCTATTTAAAAAATTCAGTTTTTTTGGTTTTTTATCGAATCGGTTGATATCGAAACTGGCGGTACAGGTTTTTTTGGGTATCGCTTTTTCGGTTTTTTACACTTTTTGGTACCCGTAGTGGTAAGGAACTTTTTGAATTCGGTAAAAATCGAAATATTAAAAAAAATCAAAATTCAATAATATAATAATTAATAGTTAATGTTTTGTAGTTGTATATATTAATAATTTTTATATAATAAGAGTTTTATTAATTTTTTTTATATATATTAATAATTTTTTGTAGTTTTATTTTATATATTAATTATTATTAATAGTTAATGATTTTTTAGTTTTAAAAAAATTGTTAATATATAAAAACAAATTATTTAATTATTATTAATAATTATATATATTACCATGTTGTATAACCAAAAATCGAACCAAAAAAATCGGTATCGATTTTGTACCGGTTTCGGTTTTTGTTTTTCCTGTAATTTCGGATTGATATCGGTTCGGTATTTTTGATATCGGTTCAATTTTTTACTGATGAGCATCCCTACTGACTAGTCCTTTTATTGACAAATTTATTTTAAATTATTATTATACTTCCTAAGAAAAGAGGATAAAATGATAAAATTATTCATATTTAAATTTTTATTTAATTGTATAGTTTTTAAGACATGGCTATTGATGGATCATAAATATTTCATAGAGAATATAAACATGAAAATTAATACTAAGGGTATTATAGATAAATTATTATAAAAAATAGATTATTTAATGTTAGTTAACATTTAACTTAGGGTTACTTAAAATAGTAATAACGAATTTTATTCGTGGATGGATTGTGTAACAAGTACTTCTCTGTTATAAAATTATAATATATATGGATGTTTAGATTCATTTTTCACATCTTTATTGTAATGATCTTTTATCTTTTGAAACTTCCATGTTTTTTAAGTTTTGAAACTCATGACCTTTGAGTTTTAAAACTTCCAAGTATTGATGTTCATATATATATAAATAGTAGCATTGTAAAGAGAATGGAGAATATACAAAAATACAATGAAAATGCTATCTCTTTCCTTTAATTATCTTTGTTCAATATTGATAATATTTTATAATACGTTATCAATACGAATTGATCATCCCTTTCATCTTGAAGGAGATAATCATATTTAGTTTGTTGTTAAGAAGCAAAAGTTACAATGACTATTCTTGCCAAACTTGAGTTCGTGACACTTGATATTACGGGTAAGAATTATTTGTCATTTGATGCCGAAATTCATTTTGATGCCATGGGTATTGGAGACACCATTAAAGATGGTAACAAAACATCTAGCGAAAACTAGGCAAAGGCAATGATATTCTTATGCCATCATCTCCATGAGGAGTTGAAGTTAGAGTATCTTACAATAAAAGATCATCTTATTCTTTGGAAAAATTTGAAAGAAAGATATGACCATCAAAAGGCAGTTATTCTCCCAAAAGCTCATTATGATTGGATACATTTACGATTACAAGATTTTAAATCAGTAGGTGAATATAATTCTGCAATGTTTAAAATCAGTTTTAAATTAAAATTATGTGGAGATAATATCATTGATGGAGATATGTTAGAAAAAACATTCTCTACTTTTCATGCCTCGAATATCCTCCTGCAACAACAATATAGAGAACGAGCATGTCTCCTTGTGGCTGAACAAAATAATGAGCTTTTAATGAAAAATTATAAATCACGGTCGACTGCTTCAGCTCTATTCCTTGAAGTGAATGTTACAAGATATAATAATAATTATGTTTGAGGTCGTGGATGAGGACAATTTAATTACTGCAACGATGATGGTCGTAATTTGTCAAAGTCTAACAAACCTTCAAAGAATGAGAAGAAAGAAGAAAAAAGGAAGAATATAAATAACAGAGATACCAAGAAAAAGAAAATATTTGTTATCGGTGTGGAATGAAAGGACAGTGGTCTCGTACCTGTCGTACGGCCAAACATCTTGTTGATTTATATCAGACCTTATTGAAAGGAAAGGAGAAGAACATAGAAATAAAATTTTCTCACCCACATTAAGATAATGATGATATTTATTTTGATCCTTTGGATATGACGCACCTTGACGTTGCAGATTTTTTTGAGCAAAATAATGAACAAGTTGATATTTCTTGTAATGAAAATAATTAGTTTAGAATTATGTTAATCCTTTAAGTGTGTTTATTTTATGCTAATGTATTTTGTTTTCTCCTTTTCATGTTGGCTTATCTAATGTAAAGGATTGTGTTATTAAATATATATATAATATTATGTCTTATTATGAACTTATTATATTTATTCTTTTTCATGAAGAAAAAATATAGATTTGCGTCATGCTATAAATGAGTCTAATATCAGTGGTAGAGATACATGCTTAGCAGATAGTGCAACGACACATACCATTCTCAGACATACGCAATATTTTTCAAATCTAAGAACGATAAAAGCTAAAGCGAATACAATATCAGGTTCAACAGACATGATTGAAGGCTCTGGAAGAGCCAATATAATGCTTCCTAGTGGAACAAAATTTATTATTGATAATACTTTGTTTTTCACTAAATCAAGGATGAATCTGCTAAGTTTGAAAGATATACGACTTAACGGGTACCATATTGAGACAACCAATGACAATGGTATGAAATATCTTTACATTGTATCAAATGTCTCTACTGGAAAATAAATATTGGAAAAATTATCCGTTTTATCTTCAGGTTTTTACTACACAAGTATTAATACAATTGAAGTCGATGCAATAATGAACTAAAAGTTCAATGAACCAAATAATTTTATTATTTGGTATGGCCGGTTGGGCCATCCTGAATCACTTATGATGCGAAGAATTATCCATTAAAGAACCATAAGATTCTTTAATTTAAAGAGTTCTCGTGTACTGCTTGTTCTCAAGGCAAATTGGTCATTCGACCATCACCAGCTAAAGTTGGGATTGAATCCCCAAGGTTTCTAGAACGTATTCAAGGAGATATTTATGGGTCTATTCACCCACCAAGTGGACCATTTAGATATTTTATGATTTTAATAGATGTATCTACAAGATGGTCACATGTTTATTTATTATCAACTCGCAACCTGGCGTTTGCGAGATTACTTGTTCAAATTAATAGATTACGAGCACAATTTTCAGATCATACAATCAAGACTATTCGTCTTGACAATGCTGGTGAATTCACATCCCAAATATTTAATGATTACTGCATGTCACTTGAGATAAAAATGAACATCTTGTTGCCCATGTTCATACTTAGAATGGTCTTGCCGAATTATTTATTAAACGCCTCCAGTTAATTGCAAGACCATTGCTCATGAGAATAAAACTTCATGTCTCTGTTTGGGGGTACACTATTTTACATGCAGCAGCACTTATTCGCATTAGGCCAACATCATATCACAAATTCTCCCCATTATAATTAGTTTTTGGTCATGAGCCCAATATTTCCCATCTAAGATTATTTGGTTGTGCGGTATATGTTCCAATTTATCCACCACAACGTATAAAGATGTGTTCTCAAAGGAGGCTGAGAATATATATTGGGTTTGAGTCTCCATCGATAATTAAATATCTTGAACCCTTAACATGTGATTCATTTACGGCACGATTTGCCGACTGTCATTTTGATGAGACTATGTTCCCAAAATTAGGGGGAGAACTTAAACAGTTAGATAAAGATATTACATGGAATGCATTGTTATTATTGAATTTTGATCATCGTACAAAACAATGTGAACAAGAAGTTCAAACGATACTTCGTTTGCAAGATATAGCAAATCAGCTACCGAATGCATTCACTGACTCAGAAAGAGGAACCAAATCTCATATACCAGCTGTAAATGCCCCAGCTCGGATTGAAGTCCCAATAGGACAATCCGCAAAAATTGTAGCAAATGAGTCTAAGGCACGCCAGAAGCGTGGTAGACCAATCGGTTCAAAAGACAAAAATTCTCGACAAAGAAAAGAAGAAAATAAACAAGTTGGCATTATTGAGGAGGAAAATATTCATGAGGATATAGAAACAACTAATCATAAAACCCCAGAAGAGGTTTAGGTACCTGAAAACAATAAAAATGAGGAGATCTCGATAAATTATGTATCTACAAAGAAAAGATGGAACCGAAATGAGATAGTTGTTGACAACATTTTTTCATATAATATATCGCTTGATATCATTAATGAAAACAAGGATTTTGAGCCTAATTCTGTCGAAGAATGTAGACGCAGAAGTGATTGGCCAAAATGGAAAGAAGCAATCCAGACATAATTAAATTCACTTATAAAATGTGATGTTTTTGGACATGTAGTCCAAACACCTGAAGAAATAAATCCAGTTGGATACAAATGGCTATTTGTGCGAAAAAGAAATGAGAAAAATGAAATCGTAAGATATAAGGCATGACTTGTAGCACAAGGGTTTTTACAAAAACCTGGCATTGATTATAATGAAACATATTCTCCTGTGGTAGATGCAATTACATTGCGGTATCTTATTAATCTGACAACTCATGAAAAACTCGATATGTGTCTAATAGATGTTGTTACAACCTATTTATATGGGTCAATTGATAATGATGTTTATATGAAAATTCCAGAAGGATTTAAAATGCCTGAAGCATATAATTCAAATCCCCGGGAAGTTTACTCAATCAAGTTGCAAAGGTCCCTATATGAGTTAAAGCAATCAGGACGAATGTGGTATAATTGTCTTAGTGAATATTTATTGAAGGAAGGGTATAATAATAACCCTATATGCCCATGTATTTTTAGACAGAAGTCAGAATCTGGTTTTGCTATTATTACTGTGTATGTTGACGATTTAAATATTATTGGAACTCATGGAGAGATACCAAAGATAATAAATTATTTAAAGAAAGAATTTGAGATGAAAGATTTGGGAAAAATAAAATTTTGTCTTGGCCTGCAGATCGAACATTTAGCTGATAAAATTCTCATTCATCAATCAACTTACACATAGAAGGTCCTTAAAAGATTTTATATGGATAAATTACATCCATTGAGTACCCCAATGGTTGTTCGATCACTTGATGTGAAAAAGGACCCTTTTAGATCTTGTGAGGATAATGAAGAATTACTTGGCCTTGAAGTACCATACCTTAGTGCAATTGGTGCGCTAATGTATCTTGTTAATAATACACGGGAATACATCGACGACCATCTATAGGGCGGTTAAACCACACTTCATTGGCTTAGACCATAAGGATGGAACTACTTGGTGTCCCCGCATAAATGGGAAAAATCGGCGACCATCTAAGCTGCGGTTGAATCCTCAAAGAGAAACACCAATCCATAGAGATGGAACTACCTGGTCTCCCCGATACAAAGGAGTACCGGCAACCATCTGTGGTGCGGTCAACCTCAGAGAGGAAAACTAAAATCCTTTCCACAACCACATTCAAGAAATCAGTCCCAAGACACCGAAGATCTGGGGAACATAAAGATCGACGATCCATTCTGAAAGATCCTGAGACATCTCAATGTCCATCCATCAAGGAGGAGTTTAGAATACATCAAGATCACAAGTCCTGGAGAACAAACAACTATCAAGCACGTAACAAGGCATATCTAAAAAGGGAAGTGGATCAAAACCTATTTCTTTGCCATATAATACTGTTTGATATATACAATGTGTCCTGTACATGACAAAAATGGCTAACCTAGTCTGTGCAGGAAAATCAAAGCTAATCTACAAACCAGTGGATAAACGAGTCATCAAGTCCAACATGACATTCCTCTCAGTAGATGGAGGTAAATCTATGAGCTCCTTCCCTAGGGTGTCCACACGAGCCAGGAGATCTACGACTATCTGCATGGTGATACCATGCTCATCAATAAATGCACTCATCTTTGCAACAATGTCAGCAGTATGAGATCTCAATGCAGTACTATCTGCAGTGGCAACATCTCGGGTAGCTAGAGCCTCATCACGCTCAACAACAGCTGCATCCCTAGATGATCGAGCCTCATCCCACTCAACAACAGCTTTATCCCTGTGAGCTAGAGCATCATCTCTCTCAACCAAAGCGACATCTCTATCAGAAAGAGCTGTCAACATCAAAACCCTAACCTGATTCCTCTCAAATGTCATCAGATGTAAACTATGCTCTAAATACTCTGCAGAATGTGGAGCCACAGCAGTAGGAATACTGTGGGAATCAACCAGAGCTATTGACGAACTAGTAAACAACTCATCCTCGATGGGAGAATCAGGGTACTCTATAGGCTCCCCACTATCAGAATCAATACCCGGCTCTGAGGATACAACCCTAGCCGATGTAATCTCTGCCTTCAACCATGCAGAATACTCTGGAGAGCGACCTGGATGGCTAGTCAAAAAGTCGGCCCTTTCTTGACGAGTCCAACAGTCATAAATCCTGGACAAATCCTCTGTTGATAGAAGCCGAGATGACAATCGCTGACCCACTGTCCCGTCAAAGGAATGAATATCCTGAAACTGGTCAAACTGTGCCATAACAGCCAGTTGATGATATGTAGTCACCCCTCTCTAACCGGCCAGGGGAAGATAGTCCACGCCAACTGCATGAGTGATAAAACTATAGGGAGAGCTGAGTCCTGAACATGACAAAATATCAAATGGGTCCTCGATCTCTGACAAGAAAGCTAACCATGATGTTACGTCTGTACACTCAGCCGGCTGAAAGGAATATGACATGGCTATCTCGTGGGAAAAATAATAACCATGACGTCTGAAAGTGCCAATCAGTCTTAAGTGTATTATAAACCACACGTACACCTAGACCGCACTGCCTATACAAACCCCCCCACTGAATGGGAATGGGAAAACGTGGCCGACCTCAAGGTCTCTGCCAAAAGCATCGGTAAGATGGTATGCCCCTCCTGGAGAGCACAAACTACCACTATCACACCGATATCCAGATGGTCCATGTACAACGACATGTACAAATAGGCCACTATGAACATCAAGAATATGTCTACACGGGCGACATGCCAATCACCCTCAGAAATGGTGAAGTCTATGGAGTATTGCAGATAGCTGTCCAACGACCCAAATCTGTTAATCAAGAAACTCATGCAAACCACATTCCCCAAGGAAATCTCGTCCAGGACAACTCTACGCCTCAAGCCTGTCAAGGTCATAAACTGTCGGCTTATGTCACCGACAGCCATCCGAGTGCAAGGCCTATCCAATGGCAAGTCTGTAAGACGCTCATACTCCTCCAATTTAGGAGTCAACTCCTGGGTATCAAACCTGAATACATGTCTATTTGGTACCCAATGCTCAAGCATGCCCTCTATAAAATCCGGTGGAACCTGAAATGTCAAGAGGGTCATAGAGTGTTGCAACAACTGATCAACTGCCACCCGATCTAGGGAAGACAAACTGTTATACCACAATCTCAAAGAAGATGCCACCAACACAGGTGGCGTATGCTCAATCCGGCTAATAGTAGATAAAGACATCTGTAGAGTTGTGTCATAAGGCCATCCAGGGGTCAATGCTAAACTCTTCTCTGGAAATGCATATCCATGACATAATACATGCATAATAAATGACAGATGACAATATAATGTAGGAAATAGAAACAATATACATATATTCCTAAGTACATCATCATCTCTGTGTACAACTGAAAAATACAGGGAAATGGGGCACAATGATGAGTAAGATTTATACCTGCGAATCAGAGCCTTTGTTGCTTAAGTTGTTGCATGTTTTCAATTATTTAGTTAGCTTTTATTTATATTTTGTTGTTATTATGTCTAAATTCTATGATGCAAGGCTTTACAGATCTTATCCGGCTTCTAGGAGTAGAATGGACATTTTTACTGTATTGGCGCTGCAGCGCCAAGGATTACACGAAGAGCCCGCGCCGCAGCGCCGCTCCACCCCAAACTCCCTGTTAATTGGCGTTCCTCAGCGCCATACTCGGCGTCCCAACTCCATACTCGGCGCCCCATCGTCATGCCCTGACCATTTCTTGATTCGTTTGTAATTTGGAGAGTTAGGAGATTAGACTATGCATTAGGGGAATTGTAATCCTATCTTGACTTCCTAGCACAACTACTTCTCTTATTCTTACAGTTTTAATCATATAGCTTAACCAACCATCTTATTTCACTTGTTTAGATAAGGTAGTAAAGACTTTACCTTAGTATTTGGTTATCTCTTAAGACTTTGTCCTCGTGGGTTCGACACTCAACTTATCATATATAACTTGTGGACCGCATATGCTTGTGCGCGATTTAGCAATAGCGAAATCGACCAACAAGTTTTTGGCGCCGTTGCCGGGGACTTAGTATTATTTGTTTATCAATATTAACACTAAGTCATTACAATCTTACTTTAAACTGATTTATCTGTTTAACTCTCTTTTCAGGTAGTCTTCACTGTTTATGCCACCTCGAAGGGGACGGAATATAATACCTCTCGATCTTGAGGTTGATAAAACATACAGACGATTACGAAGAGAAAATTCTCGGGACAGACCTACTCCTGTTAGAATGGCTGAGGAACTTCAGAAATCTCTAAGGGAGTATGCCATGCCTCAAATCAACGATCTCCAGGCAAGCATTCTCAGGCCCGCAATCCAAGCAAATAACTTTGAGATAAAACCGGGCACCATTCAAATGTGCACTAACATTCAATTCGGGAGATTGCCAAACGATGACCCGAATGATCATTTGATAAACTTCGTAGAAATCTGTGATACTTTTAAGTGCAACAGAGTGACTGACGATGCCATTAGACTCCGATTGTTTCCATTCACCTTGAGGGACAAAGCCAAGAGCTGGCTACATTCACTTCCATCAGGCTCCATCACCACATAGGCTGACTTGGCTCAAAAGTTCGTGGCGAAGTTCTTTCCGCCCGCCAAAATTGCCAGACTCAGGCATGAAATTACCTCATTTATCTAGTTTGATTCATAATCTTTGTATGACTCATGGGAGCGATTCAAGGATCTTCTGAGAAAATGCCCCCACCATGGACTGCCAGAATGGCTTCCCATCCAGACATTTTATAATGGGTTATCTGAATCTACTCGTTCGAGTATAGATGCTGCTTCTGGAGGGGCCTTCATGTCTAAACATCACACAACAGGGTATGAACTAGTGGAAACAATGGCGACCAATAATTATCAATGGCCGAATGATAGGCAAGCCCCCAGAAGAGCAGCGGGGGTATATGAGGTTGACTCGTTCACATCATTAGCGGCTCAGGTTGCAGCGCTAACGAAGCAGCTAGACACCATGGGAGTGTCAGCAGTGTAGAGTGTCACAGTCTTGTGTGAATTGTGTAAAGGGAGCCACCCTATTGATCAGTGTGCAATAAGCCCTGAGTCAGTTCAATTTGTTTCCAACTACGGGCGACAACAAAATGCTAATCTTCCCACTCATTACCACTGGGCTTGAGAAATCATCCCAACTTCTCTTGGGGCAACAACAACAACAACAACACCACCAATCAAGCACAACCTTCATCCACCAGGCCGAATTTTTCTAACCCTCCGGGTTTTCAATCTCAGAATCAGTACAATCCACAACTACAGAGTTCTCAAAATCAGTTCCACCATCCACCACCTCAACAGGAGAGAAAGCCTAGTTTGGAGGATCTCTTGTCGAGGTACATTGCCCATAATGAAATAAGGAGTAACAATCAAGAAACCTCCATTCAGAATCTCGAAGTTAAAATGGGACAATTGGCCACTGCTTTAAACAGTCGTCCACAAGGCACATTGCCTAGTGACACTGATGTCAACCCGAAACGGGAAGGCATAGAACAATGCAAAGCAGTGACACTCAGAAGTGGGAGGACTACTAATGAACAAGGTGGAAGGAGTTCTCCAGTGGAAGGAGTTACTGAAAAGGAACCTAGAGTGGGGAAGAATAATGATGAATATGGGGGTGAGGAAGGTACTCAAGTTAGCCCTATAACACCAACACCTCCAATGACTAAAGTCAATCCTCCTCTCCCTCAGTTGCCTTTCCCCCAACGTCTGTAGAAACAAATGTTGGACAAGCAGTTTTCCAAATTCCTAGAGGTGTTCAAGAGGCTTCACATAAACATCCCATTTGCGGAGGCATTGGAGGGAATGCCAAGTTATGTCAAGTTTATGAAAGACATACTATCTAAGAAGAGGAAAATGGTGGATTATGAAACAGTGGCTCTGACAGAGGAGTGCAGTGCCATTCTACAAAACAAGCTTTCGCTAAAACTAAAAGATCCAGGAAGCTTCACAATTACTTGCACTATCGGGGACCAATTCATTGGCAAGGCTTTGTGTGATCTAGGGGCTAGCATCAACTTGATGCCTCTGTCTATATATAAGAAGCTGGGCCTAAATGAAGCCAAACCTACAAGTGTCACTTTACAATTGGCTGATAGATTTCTTACGTACCCGAAGGGGATAGTAGAGGATGTGCTTGTCAAGGTTGACAAGTTCATTTTCCCAGCTGACTTTATTATCTTAGATTTTGAAGACGATAAGGAGGTCCCTATAATATTGGGCAGACCGTTCTTGGCGACGAGGAGGACCCTAATTGATGTACAGAAAGGGGAGTTGACAATGAGGGTTTAGGATCAAGAAGTAACGTTCAATCTCTTCATATCGATGAAATATCCTAATACTCCTGAGGACTGCTTCTAGATTAATGCAATTGATAATGCAGTTAGGGAAGTGTTCTCAGAAACATGCATGACAGACCCTTTGGAAGTCACATTGACAGGGGTCAGTACTACGGAAGAGCCCACACATGTGGAAGTAGCCCAGTGGCTAGATGCACCCTAAAGATCCAAACAATTTTAAAGATAGTTTGAGTCTCTAAATGATGATGATGCATTAACTTCCAAGGCTCAGCCGTCGATCATAGAACCTCCTGTCTTAGAATTAAAGCCTTTGCCAAATCACCTGAGGTATGCTTACTTAGGGAACTCATCCACTTTACCTGTGATAATTTCTGCTTCTTTAACTAAGTGTCAGGAAGAAAAGTTGATGCTTGTGCTCAAGAAATACAAAATGGCCCTGGGGTGGTCAATTGCTGATATTAAAGGGATCAGTCTGACTATATGCATGCACAAAATCTTACTGGAGGAAAGGTCTAAGCCATTCATTGAGCATCGGAGGCGGTTGAATCCCATTATGAAAGAGGTGTTACGGAAGGAGATCATTAAATTATTAGATAAGGGCATTATCTACCCCATCTCTGATAGTCCTTGGGTCAGTCCTATTCAGTGCGTGCCAAAGAAGGGCGGCATGACTGTAGTCCTCAATGAAAACAACGAGCTGATTCCCACTAGAACTGTGACTGGTTGGAGGGTGTGTATGGATTACAGGAAATTGAACAAATCCACCTATAAGGATCAATTCCCTCTTCCATTTATTGACCAGATGCTTGATAGGTTAGCTGAGCATGAATATTATTATATGTTGGATGGTTACTCAGGGTATAATTAGATTTTAATTGCTCCCGAAGATCAAGAGAAGACGACGTTTACATGCCCGTATGGGACCTTTGCCTTCCGGAAAATGTCTTTCGGGCTATGTAATGCTCCCGTAACATTTCAGCGGTGTATGATGTCGATTTTCTCTGATATGGTTGAAAAGACCTTAGAAGTCTTCATGGATGACTTTTCGGTATTCGGGAGCTCATTTGATAATTGCCTGAGAAATTTGACTGCCGTTCTCCACAGATGTGTTGAGACTAACCTTGTCTTGAATTGGGAGAAGTGCCACTTCATGGTTGAAGAGGGCATTATTTTGGGCCACCGGGTTTCTGTTGGCTGCATTGAGGTTGATAAGGCGAAAATTGATGTAATTAATAACCTTCCACCGCCTACATCAGTAAAAGGGGTAAGAAGTTTCCTCGGGCATGCGGGGTTCTACATGAGGTTTATCCAGGATTTCTCACGGATAACCAAACCGTTGTGTACACTGTTGGAAAAGGACATGCCTTTTCAATTTGATGAAGCCTGCCTGAGAGCTTTTGATCTCTTAAAGAAAAAACTTATTTCGGCTCCTATTGTGGTAGCCCAGACTGGACCTTTCCTTTTGAGCTAATGTGCGACGCAAGCAATTTTGCTATTGGGGCGGTGCTAGGCCAAAGAAGGGATAAGGTCTTCCACACAATATACTATGCCAGCAAAACTTTAACTGATGCTCAGTTGAATTACACCACCACTAAGAAGGAATAGCTGGCAGTGGTCTATGCATTTGATAAGTTCCGTTCCTACCTCATTGGAACGAAGGTGATCGTATACACTGATCACTCGGCAATCAAATATTTGATCGTGAAGAAAGATGCTAAGCCGAGATTGATAAGGTGGGTTCTGCTTCTCTAGGAGTTCGATCTAGAAATTCGAGACAAAAAGGGGACAGAAAATCAGGTAGCGGATCACTTATCAAAACACCTCGCATTCGGGAGATGCTGAAAAAGCCATCAATGATTTCTTCCTGGATGAACGACTTTTTGTCGTTCAAAGCAAAGCCCCGTGGTATGCAGACTTTGCTAATTATGTCACTTGCCAAGTGCTTCCTCCAAACCTGAAATATCAATAGAGGAAGAGATTCCTAAAAGATGCTAAACAATATTTGTGGGATGAGCCCTTCTTGTTCAAGCAGTGTTCTGATCAAATTCTGCGGAGATGCTTACTGGATGAGGAAATTGAAGGTGTGCTCCATCACTGTCATTCCTCGAATTATGGAGGTCATTTTAGAGGTCAAAGAACTGCAGCTAAAGTGCTTCAGTCTGGATTTTATTGGCCCACCCTATTCAAAGATGCACACACATGTGTTGCACTGCGATAAATGCCAAAGGGTGGGCACCAACTCAAGACGGCATGAATTGCCATTGCAGAATATCCTTGAGGCGGAAATATTTGATGTATGGGGTATCGACTTCATGGGTCCATTCCCATCCTCCTACAACAATCTCTATATCCTTGTGGCGGTGGATTATGTCTCCAAGTGGGTTGAAGCAGTTGCCTTGCCGACTAATGATGCGAAGGTAGTGCTTAATTTCCTTAAGAAAAACATTTTTACTCGTTTTGACACGCCTCGGGCTATTATCAGTGACGAAGGGTCGCATTTTTGTAACAAATACTTCGAAGCCCTTCTAACTAAATATGGGGTGACCCATAAGATAGCCACTGCTTGTCATCCACAGACTAGTGGCCAAGTTGAAATTTCTAATCGAGAGATAAAACGGATCTTGGAGAAGATTGTTAATCCCAATCGCAAGGACTGGTCAAAGAAGCTTGACGATGCCTTGTGGGGTTACCGCACAGCTTACAAAACGCCTATCGGAATGTCTCCGTATAGGCTTGTCTATGGTAAGGCTTGTCATCTTCTAGTGGAGTTGGAGCACAGCGCCTATTGGGCTATTAAGAAGCTAAACTTTGATTTAGAAGCAGCCGGTGAACAGAGACTTCTACAACTCAATGAATCAAACGAATTTCGTCTACAAGTGTATGAAAACGCTAAGTTATACAATGAGAAAACAAAGAGGTGGCACGATAAGAAAATCCTTGAAAGAAATTTCGAGCCGGGTCAAAAGGTTATTCTCTTCAATTCCCGACTGAAATTATTCCCCAGGAAATTGAAGTCCCGATGGTCGGGGCCGTTCACGGTTGCTAAGGTATATCCGTATGGGGCGATTGAGGTTGAAGACCCACAGTCAGATAAAACCTTCAAGGTTAATGGGCAGAGATTAAAGCACTATTGGGGCGGCGAAGTCGACCGGCAGAACACCTCCATCACATTGGGAGACCCGATGTAAGACGGGATAACAGTCAAGCCGACGACTCTAAATCAAGCACTTGATGGGAGGCATCCCCATCTCAGTATCAAACAAATTGCTTTTGTTTTTATTAACTTCAGTCTTCAGTCTTATTTTGGTTGTCCTTAGTTACTGTCTGTAGTTCTTAATATAACTTGTAGTCTGTATAGTGCATGTATGTTAGTATGTGTTTAAGGGATGCATGTTAGTATGTGTTTAAGGGCTTTCAGTAGTTAGAACTTGTGAATACAGTGTTTGCTGTCTTTTTGTGTGTTGATTGCTGATATAAGGATTGACTTGTGCAGGAATTTGGGCCTCAAAAATTCAGAAGTCGCGCCGCGGCGCCTGTGTTGTACTACATTCTCGCGCCACAACGAAAAACTTGTTGGTCAATTTCGCTATTGCTAAATCGCGTGCAAGCATACGCGGTCCACAAGTAATATATGATAAGTTGAGTCTCGAACCCACGAGGACAAAGTCTTAAGAGATAAACAAATACTAAGGTAAAGTTTTTACTACCTTATCTAAACAAGTGAAATAAGATAGTTGATTAAACTATATGATTAAAACTGTAAGAATAAGAGAAGTAGTTGTGCTAGGAAGTCAATGAAATAACCCGGGTCAAATCCCGAGTTCGGAACAAATCTCGGGTCAAATCTCAAGTCCGAATAGAATCAAATCCCATCAAAATAAGGCCTCAAATCACTGGCCCAATAGTATCTTCTTGGGTCATCTTAGCCCACCACAGGCTCCCAAAAGGCCATGACTTGAAGGTACTATTGGTAGTAACTTATTTCCTTATATGCAGACAAATTTTTCCCCTATCTTTCGATGTGGGACTGGGGTGTTACAAACTCCCCCACTTAAATTTCTGACTTCCCCGTCAGAACCGATCACACACACGGCGTCAGAACCGATCACACACACGGCCCAAAGATCTTTGCCTCTCTAGCCATTATGGGATAATACCGGCTGGCTTCGTGTCCCCACCTCCGGACCTCCATCTCTCCATTGTGGGATAATAACATCAGCCTTCGTGTCCCCACCTCCGGCAACCCGATCGGATGACTCGACCTGAGCTTTCGAGAGTCGGCTCTAATACCATATGAAACAACCCGGGTTAAATCCTGAGTTCGGAACAAATCTCGGGTCAAATCCCAAGTTCGAATCTAATCAAATCCCATCAAAATAAGGCCTCAAACCACTGGCCCAATAGTATCTTCTTGGGTCATCTTAGCCCACCACAGGCTCCCAAAAGGTCATGACTTGAAGGTACTATTAGTAGTAATTTATTTTCTTATATGCAGACAAATTTTTCCCCTATCTTTTGATGTGGGACTGGGGTGTTACAGTCAAGATAGGATTACAATTCCCCTAATGCATTGCCTAATCTCCTAACTCTCCAAATTACAAACGAATCAAGGAATGGTCAACCGAGAACAGTAAATACACATAAGCTTCTGTCGAAGGTCAAATGCACATCCCTAGCCAAATAAATCACAATATGTCTATTGGTGAAAATAGCTAGGCCAAGGTCATTAAGCTAAGTCTCAAGGCCGCACAAGGCAAATAGAGATATGTCTATCCTATTAGCAGTTTATGCACACATTCCATTGGCATGGTCATAACATGTGTTGTTGTATTTAAAGATAGATAATAACATCCATTTGTCAATTTCTATTATTATCAATACCAATTTCTCTATCAAGCAATTAGTCATTGTAAGAAATACAACAATCCATTCCAAAATGATTCATTATATAAAATAGGAGAGCGTTAATTAAGCTAAACAAAATGTTACATTGCAATCCTAACAATGGAATTAGTTCATATCCACGGTGCTAAAACACATTTTCAATACATTCCACATTTTCCGTAATACACAAATAAATGGGAGATTTGGAATAAGAAAATCCCTGTTTTGAAGTGTTCTTCCTCCAAATCTTCTCTTCACTGCGTAGCTACTGAGCTTTTGTCGGATGCAATAACTGTTCCTCCTTTTAAGCACAACTTCTTTCTCTTCTAAGAATTTAAGACTGTAATAACTATTCTAGTCTATACTATCTGTCTGAGATTTTTTATCGCAGGCGGCTCAGTATTAAGTGTGTCTAATCCCCCCTCTCTTTAGGTCATTTAAAGCCCTTTACTGTCTGGACACCGGAGCTCGCGCTACAGAGCGAGCATTAAAGTAGCAAGTGGCGCTGCGACGCCACGTAGGGTTAAAAAGACCGGAGGTCGTGCTGCGGCGCGGCTCCATGAACAAGCCTCGGCGCTGTGACGCGAGGATGACATCAGGGGCATGGCGCTGGGGAGCGCCAATTAACAGGGAGTTTGGGGTGGAGCGGTGCAGCGGCGAAGCGGCAAGGGTTCTTCGTGTAATCCTTGGCGTTGCGGCGCCAATACAGTAAAAATGCCCATTCTGCTACTAGAAGCCAGAAAAGATCTGTAAAGCCTTGCATCATAGAATTTAGACATAATAACAACAAAATATAAATAAAAGCTAACTAAATAACTGAAAACAGGCAACAACTTAAGCCACAAAGGCCTGATTCGCAGGTATAAATCTTATTCATCAAATACCCCCAAACTTAAGCTTTTGCTTGTTCTCAAGCAAACTATCAGACATCCATACCCCATTACTGCAAGATACGAATGAAGACTAATCCTATAAACTAATAATATGGCCTCTAAGCACAATCATAAACACCCTCGGAGAATAGGACAAAATGCATACGAACGAGGGCTTAATGTCTATTAATAAACATGAGACTGTAATCGATCCATTCTGTGTGTGTGCAGACCAAACATCTTAACTAGCCATAACCCAAATTAAGATCACACAGTGATAACCAATAAGCTTACTATGCAACTCACATAAATAACAAACATTAAGAACAAGATGCAAAAATAAGAAAGGATAAAAAGTTCTAGTATAATGAAGTAAACTCCGACTCAGACAGTACTTGATTACTTTTAGACTAAACAGAGTACCCATTAGCAAGCTTTCGATCAATGACTCCCAAGCCAGATGACTTTAGGGCACTAGATGTAGAACACCCTTAAGAATCTAATAACTCAAGCACAAAGGCCACGTAAACAACATAAGTTCAGAATAGATTTTACCAGCCTGCGTTTTTGGGCAAGTGCGTTTCCACGCTCCATCTCAACCCACCGTAGGACTGATATTAAAATAGCTTTTTTTTTGTTAAAGAACTTTAGACCCAAAGTGTAAAAAGCCTCTTAAGTCTTTTATTCTTGAAATCAACAGAGTTTTAACAGCGTACAATATTTTCAACACAGTTAACAGACAACCTAAATCTGGACACATAACTAGAAAAGACAATTGGTCAGTGCTTGCTAAAAGGATGGATTCAAAATAGTCTTGACTTATCTAATTAACACGCCCCTAGTTTACATAAATTTTGACACTACTATAAGAAAATGATATAATTACTTGGCGCTCGTCATAAGCCACAATCAAAACATAAGTGTTATAACACCCTAACCCAGCATATAAACAGTTACAGACAGGGGTTAGAGTTAATCAAAATGTAATAGGCAAAAACTATAAAATATAAAGTATCCCAGACAAAATAGGGTAAAGCCATAACACATGCATTAAGTATACCAATAATCAGTGTAAACCACAAAAACAATGGCTATCCACAAAATAAGATATCCCCAACTATCACGTGGCAACTACACAATCCCAACATGATAATAATTATAAACATTAGATATAATACCAAAAACATGCATTCAAAATAAACCAATCACAACATAAAACCATTAACCACAATAATAATAATAACATTAGATAAAACATATTTAAACAAGTAGTCTGGGGCTATTCAGCCCAAGTGATTCACTCAAGTCCTCACACCATAAACATAAATAAACATAGCAGTTCAAATATTAATAGACTAACACAATTCATATATGACATAAATAAAAGGAATTCTCCCCCCAAACTTGCAATTTGGCCAGTGTCCTCAATGGCCTCTGAACTTCATCATCATGCATCCGGAGCATCGCCACCTTTATCACCTTTCATATCAAGATCATCTTCATCACCGACCACCTCAAGATCTTCTTCATCACCATCATCCCCCACGTTCACTGGTTCATCAGCGCGGGCCCCCTCAGTAGGCGAAAATTGTGGCGGATAAGGTGCATAAATTGGAGGTGCTGGAAATGGAAAGGACATGAAATCAGCATCGCCTCCTCCCTGAGCAGCATAAATGTTGGATAATGTGTTGGCGAACTCTGCATGAAAATGGTGGAATTGATTATGCCATTGGGCGACAGTGTCTATGTAAGGACCCCAAAATCCATACAATTTAATTATTAACTTCGGTCGTTAATAACACGTCTAACTTCTGATTTTACATCATTATTCGATGTTAAACTTTATAAAATGCAGAATAATTAAAACTTTTCTGTCTTCTTACTTTAATTTCCTGAATCAAAACCTTTATCAACTACATGTCTTTGAATTAATCTTATATTATGATGCACTTTATCACTATTATTATATAAAATTTTACATTTCAATCTGATAATCTTTACATATCAGATAACTCTAACTTTAGCTTTGCAACTCAACTTAAAACTATACATCATAAAACATTTAGTACACCATATAAATCTTAATCATGGTATAAAGTAATAGCAACTTTAGCTAAAATATTAATCTTCGTGTATTATTTCTGATCCACGTCATTCAAGTAGCACATAATGTTACCTTCAATCCTTAACTTGCAAAAATGGTTATTTGCAAGGTTGAGCTCGACAGCCCATCAAAATCTAACAGTTTTCATGCATCACGTAGCACATAATAACATACTCAACATATATCTCATAAACATTGGACTAACATAGCATACATGTTACAGTTCATATAACAAGTATAAAGATTGAGTTCCTTACTCAATCAGCATGATTCACTCAATCAACGTAGTCATAAGTTGACTTTAACATTTCATTGGAGGTGTTGGTGTTGTAGGGCTAACTTGAGTACCTTCCTCACCTCCATATTCATCATTATTCTTCTCCACTCTAGGTTCCTTTTCAGTAACTTCTTCCACTGGAGAACTCCCTCTACCTTGTTCATTAGTAGTCCTCCCACTTCTGAGTGTCACTGCTTTGCATTGTTATTTGCCTTCCCGTTTTGGGTTGACATCAGTGTCACTAGGCAATGTGCCTTGTGGACGACTGTTTAAAGCAGTGGCCAATTGTCCCATTTGAACTTCGAGATTTCGAATGGAGGCTTCTTGATTGTTACTCCTTGTTTCATTTTGGGCAATGTACCTCGACAGGAGATCCTCCAAACTAGGCTTTCTCTCCTGTTGAGGTGGTGGACGGTGGAACTGATTTTGAGAGCTCTGCGGTTGTGGATTGTACTGATTCTGAGATTGAAAACCCGGAGGGTTAGAATAATTCGGCCTGGTGGATGAAGGTTGTGCTTGATTGGCGTTGTTGTTGTTGTTGTTACCCTAAGAGAAGTTGGGATGATTTCTCAAGCCTGGGTGGTAATGAGTGGGAAGATTAGCATTTTGTTGCCGCCCGTAGTTGGAAACAAATTGAACTGACTCAGGGCTTATTGCACATTGATTAGTAGGGTGGCTCCCTTGACACAATTCACACTGGACTTCGACATTCTGCACATTCTGCACTGCTGACACTCCCATGGTGTCTAGCCGTTTCGTTAGCACTGCAACCTAAGCCGCTAATGATGTGAACGAGTCAACCTCATATACCCCTGCTGCTCTTCTGAGGGCTTGCTTATCATTCGACCATTGATAATTATTGGTCGCCATTGTTTCCACTAGTTCATACCCTGCTGTGTGATGTTTAGACATGAAGGCCCCTCTAGAAGCGGCATCTATATTCGAACGAGTAGATCTGGATAACCCATTATAAAATGTCTGGATGGGAAGCCATTCTGGCAGTCCATGGTGGGGGCATTTTCTTAGAATATCCTTGAATCGCTCCCATGAGTCATACAAAGATTCTGAATCAAACTAGATAAATGAGGTAATTTCATGCTTGAATCTGGTGGTTTTGGCGGGCTGAAAGAACTTCGCCACGAACTTCTGAGCCAAATCAGCCTATGTGGTGATGGAACCTGGCGGAAGTGAATGTAGCCAGCTCTTGGCTTTGTCCCCCAAGGTGAATGGAAACAATCAGAGTCTGATGGCATCGTCAGTCACTCTGTTGCACTTAAAAGTATCGCAGATCTCCACGAAGTTTATAAAATGATCATTCGGGTCATCGTTTGGCAATCCCCCGAATTGAATGTTAGTGCACATTTGAATGGTGCCCGACTTTATCTCAAAGTTATTTGCTTGGATTGCGGGCTTGAGAATGCTTTCCTGGAGATCGTTGATTTGAGGCATAGCATACTCCCTTAGAGATTTCTGAAGTTCCTCAACCATTATGACAGGAGTAGGTCTGTCCCGAGAATTTTCTCTTCGCAGTCGTCTGTATGTTCTATCAACCTCAGGATCGAGACATATTATATTCCGTCCCTTTCGAGGTGGCATAAACAGTGAAGACTACCTGAAAAGGGAGTTAAACAGATAAACCAGTTAGGCAGTTAGGCAAGTTCAACCGTCGCGACCCTTCAATTTCGACCGTTCGGACGCCAGCCGCCGTGCAGTTAATTATTTTGGCCGTTCCTCACCTACGGATTCCCTTTTTAAAAGCCAAGCGAGGTACGCTTCTGTGTTATACTGTTGGGTGTGGAAAATCACTTACAGAGCATTAAGTTGGTGCCTTTAGATTATTCTTGCAAACTAAGTATGGCTTCTAAGCGTCCAAGAACCAGTATTGGCCCCCCTCCTCCATCCTCTTCCCGATCTCGTGCTTCGACTTGAGATGCAGTAAAATTTCCAACAGAAGAGGCCTATAAGTAGTATACTCAAAATTTCCTATCTTGTACTTTGGTGCCTGAGCGAGGGCTTAGACTTGATGACAAATTGGGATGTCAGATGATGGCCATGATTGTCAAAATGAAATGGGTGCATTTCACCAAGCCGCCTGAATCAGCAGTTGTCGCGGTTGTGAAAGAATTCTACGCTAATGCCATTCCTGATGGCCCTCCGGCGGTGCCAGTGCGGGGAAAGTTAATCCAATTCAATAGCCAGGCTATCAATGCAGTTTATGGGACTCCCAACTATGATGGTCACGATTATCGGGAGGTTGGGCTACGGAGTTACAACATAGACTACATCATTAGTAAACTCTGCAAGACTGGGACTGTATGGAAAACTAATGAATTTCATGGTGAAAAGACGTCGTTCCCCCAGCAGGCCTTAAGCCGTTATGGTAAGGCTTGGTACTCATTTATATGTTCTAATATCATGCCTACGCGTCACTTGAGTGATGTAACTCTGGAGAGGGCAATTCTGCTCTATGTCATTGTTACGGGTTTAAAAGTTGATGTAGGGGTGCAAATTAGTGAGTCCATTAAGAAGGCAATAAAGAGCAATGTTATGGCAGGCCTCCTACACCCGTCTTTGCAAAAAGAAGGGTGTTCAGTGGGATAAGGAAGATGTCACCCTATCACCCATGTCTGTTATTGATCATCATCTCATAGGCCGTTATGGTTTATTTTGAATGCATGTTTTTGGTATTATATCTTATGTTTATAATTATTATCATGTTGGGATTGTGTAGTTGCCACGTGATAGTTGGGGATATCTTGACTAAGTCAGATATTTTTTTATGGATAGCCATTGTTTTTGTGGTTTACACTGATTATTGGTATACTTAATGCATGTGTTATGGCTTTACCCTATTTTGTCTGGGGTACTTTATATTTTATAGTTTTTGCCTATTACATTTTGATTAACTCAAACCCCCGGTCTGTAACTGTTTATATGCTGGGCTAGGGTGTTATAGCACTTAAGTTTTGATTGTGGCCTATGACGAGTGCCAAGTAATTATATCATTTTCTTATAGTAGTGTCAAAATTTATGTGAACTAGGGGCGTGTTAATTAGATAAGTCAAGACTGTTTTGAATCCATCCTTTGAGCAAGCACTGACCAATTGTCTTTTCTAGTTATGTGTCCAGATTTAGGTTGTCTGTTTACTGTGTTGAAAGTATTGTACGCTGTTAAAACTCTGTTGATTTCAAGAATAAAAGACTTAGAGGCTTTTTACACTTCGGGTCTAAAGTTCTTTAACTAAAAAGAAGCTATTTTAATAACAGTCCTACGGTGGGTTGAGATGGAGCGTGGAAACGCACTCGCCCATAAACGTAGGCTGGCAAAATCTATTATGAACTTATGTTGTTTACGTGGCCTTTGTGCTTGAGTTATTAGGTTCTTAGGGGTGTTCTACACCTAGTGCCCTAAAGTCATCTGGCTTGGGAGTCATTGATCGAAAGCTTGCTAATGGGTACTCTGTTTAGTCTAAAAGTAATTAAGTACTGTATGAGTCGGAGTTTACTTCATTATACTAGAACTTTTTATCCTTTCTTGTTTTTGCATCTTGCTCTTAATGCTTGTTATTTATGTGAGTTGCATAGTAAGCTTATTGGTTATCACAGTCGACTGTATGATCTTAATTTGGGTTATGGCTAGTTAAGATGTTTGGTCTGCACACACACAAAATGGATCGATTACAGTCTCATGTTTATTAATAGACATTAACCCCTCGTTCGTATGCATTTTGTCCTATTCTCCGAGGGTGTTTATGATTGTGCTTAGAGGCCATATTATTAGTCTATAGGATTAGTCTTCTTTCGTATCTTGCAGTAATGGGGTATGGATATCTGATAATTTGCTTGAGGACAAGCAAAAGCTTAAGTTTGGGGGTATTTGATGAGTAAGATTTATACCTGCGAATCAGAGCCTTTGTGGCTTAAGTTGTTGCCTGTTTTTAGTTATTTAGTTAGCTTTTATTTATATTTTGTTGTTATTATGTCTAAATTCTATGATGCAATGCTTTATAGATCTTTTCCGGCTTCCAGGAGCAGAATGGGCATTTTTACTGTATTGGCGCCGCAGCGCCAAGGATTACACGAAGAGCCCACGCCGCAGCGCCGCTCCACTCCAAGCTCCCTGTTAATTGGCGCTCCTCAGTGCCATACTCGGCGCCCCAGCTCCATACTCGACCCCCTAGCGCCATGCCCCTAATGTCATCCTCGCACCGCAGCGCCGAGGCTTGTTCATGGAGCCGCGCCGCAGCGCGACATCCAGGTTTTTTAACCCTACGTGGCGCCGCAGCGCCACTTGCTACTTTAATGCTCGCGCTGCAGCGCGAGCTTCGGTGTCTAGACAGTAAAGGGCTTTAAATGACCTAAAGGGATGGGGGATTAGACACACTTAATAATGAGCCGCCTGCGATAGAAAATCTCAGACAGATAGTATAGCCTAGAATAGTTATTACAGTCTTAAATTCTTAGAAGAGAAAGAAGCTGTGCTTAAAAGGAGGAACATTTATTGCATCCGACAAAAGCTCAGTAGCTACGCAGTGAAGAGAAGATTTGGAGGAAGAACACTTCAAAACAAGGGTTTTCTTATTCCAAATCTCCCATTTATTTGTGTATTACGGAAAATGTGGAATGTATTGAAAATGTTTTTTAGTACCATGGATATGAACTAATTCCATTTTTAGGATTGCAATGTAACCTTTTGTTTAGCTTAATTAACTTTCTCTCCTATTTTATATAATGAATTATTTTGGAATGGGTTGTTGTATTTCTTACTTAATGACTAATTGCTTGATAAAAAAATTGGTATTGATAATAATAGAAATTGATAAATGGATGTTATTATCTATCTTTAAATACAACAACACCTGTTATGACCATGCCAATGGAATGTGTGCATAAACTGCTAATAAGATAGACATATCTCTATTTGCCTTGTGCGGCCTTGAGACTTAGCTTAATGACCTTGGCCTAGCTATTTTCACCAATAGGCATATTGTGATTTATCTGGCTAGGGATGTTCATTTGACCTTTGACAGAAGCTTATGCGTATTTACTGTTCTCGGTTGACCATTCCTTGATTCGTTTGTAATTTGGAGAGTTAGGAGATTAGGCGATGCATTAGGGGAATTGTAATCCTATCTTGACTTCCTAGTACAACTACTTCTCTTATTCTTACTGTTTTAATCATATAGCTTAACCAACCATCTTATTTCACTTGTTTAGATAAGGTACTAAAGACTTTACCTTAGTATTTGTTTATCTCTAAAGACTTTGTCCTCGTGGGTACGATACTCTACTTGTCATATATTACATGTGGACCACGTATGCTTGCGCACGATTTAGCAATAGCGAAATCGACCAACACACAGCCGCCCAACATCTAACATAGGCTTATCAAAATATATAACGAGAACTGGGGCACAATCGCCCAATATCTAACAGAGGCCTATCAAAAGATATAGCGAGAAATGCATCAGAAGAAGTAAATGGTGTTGATGTCCACATCATCCAATCTGTTCATCTGATGTAACTCCTCATGAGTCACTGAATCTCTGCCAGAAGGGATTTCAGGCCAATACAACGGATGATCTACGCCGACAAAATAATCTTGTTAGTTCCCAGTAGGCACACAATAGATCTAGAAGGGGGGGTTGAATAGATCCTTTTTATTTTCAAATACTTTTCTTATTTATTTTGTATTGCTAATGATTTAGCATATGACAAACATAAGAATCTTTTCAAGCACAACGGAATAAGTAAAAGATCCCCTTTATTAATATATTCATAATCATACATACATTGTTCTTAGAGTTAGTTAAGTTGTAAGCAGTTAATACATGCATAGTAGTTATAGTAGTTAGGTACATAATGTAAATGACATAAAGTAAATGACACAAGGGATTTTAAGTGGTTCAGAGACTCAAGCTCCTAATCTACTCTTTTGCTTTCAACTAGCAGGATTTCCACTAAGGAAGTGCAGCACCCTGAATCACTAAGATTCCTTCAAGGCCAGCAGCCTTAGAACTTCAGTTCACTAAGAACTCTTCAAGCCTAGTAGGCTTGGAACTCCTCTATTTTCCTAGGAACTCTTCAAGCCCAGCAGGCTTGGAACTTCATTTAGTCCCTATTAAAAAGGACCCCTCAGACCTTGACTTCTTGTTGGTGTTGTTGGTGTTGTTGTTGTTGGTGCCTTGCTGTTAAGATGTCTTTAAGCTTGAACATCTTCTGTACTTAGCAGCTTGCGCAGTCCTCTTGGCATTTTGCTTTGAGTCTGGACTACATCTTCTTTGGTGCAGCTGATCTTCATTCTGTTATGCTCATCTTCATCTGTTGTCAGCTATGCACCATCACCATTTGGGTCTGCTAAGTGTTTGAGCTTTTTGTAGACTTCGTCTGGTACTTAGCATTCCCTGAATCCTTCTTGACTAGTTGGCAGACATGGTTCTGCACTTGTTCTAATTCAGCTTTAGGTTCATGGTGATTCGTAGAGTGGCTCTCTGGATCTTCTTTGTGCTCTGCCACTTTTCTGAATGCTATATTCTTGTCCTTCTCGGCTCTCAACTTAGCTGTTATCTTCAGTGGCATTCTCATGTTTGTTGAGTGAAGATTTAGTCTGTTCAAGTCCTTCTTCAAAGCTGTGAGGGCCCCGAATCCAGGTCCCAAATCACCTCGGATCCGGTTCGATCATTCTATACAACTATTACTATTTGCGGAAGATATAAACATAGATTGTTTATACATTAAACTTACACACTATTTTCCAAGGTCGAGTAATCTTAACTTAATACACATTTCATAACTTTTCTAACATATAACATTATTAACATACAACACTATTACAAAACTGATCGCATACTTATACTAAAGTTTGAACTGTCTTTGACCTTTTATTGAATCCGACGCGTTCGTCTTAATCTGTAATGTTTTATCATGATATAACAAGGGTGAGCATAAGGATTGCCCAGCAAGTTTAAATTCAACAATATAACGATATATCATGATTGAAGAGTTTGAATAATAAGCTGGCTATAATTCAACAATATAATTGTGAACTAGCAGGAACAAGTTTATGACTGAACAAGTATATAACATGAACAAATATTTCTGAACCGAAGGGTAATGAAGGTGATCAGCCTTTTATACATGACCTATACATGCAATATGTACAGAGTACAATTATACATGGCAATCAGCAATGATTAACCATAAGCTTATCCGAACAAAACACTCTTAGTGGAGTTAAATAAATACAAACTTGCCTGAACTGTTGATTACCCCAACGCAATATATAATGCTTTATCCGAAGACCTAATATTAGTAATATAGATCTCCAATATTAGAATAATATCATCACAATATAATACTATTATATAGACATAGAATAACTTAAACACATAACACATAACCCTATCAGTCTATTCAGCACATAAAACTTAGTATCAAGTCAGACTATTTAAGTCCGAGTTGAAATCGACACAATTCTAACATCCCGACGGTCTAGTCGGACTATTATCGAGTTTAAGTTCAATTAAACTCTGACTAAACACTTAGCAATTAACTAAAATAATTTTAATATCAGTCAAAATATTTTTCTAAGTCTCATAATAATTTTCACATAATTATTATCATTTTTCATGATTTTTCAATCATTAATCTCGTATTTAAATGAATTAAATACCACATAATTCTTTTATCATTAATATTTATTTATTATCAAATATTAATGAAATACATGTCATAATATTATAATATATTTATAATATCACAAAGTATTTTTAATACCTTAAAATCACATTTATACGATTTTTAAACAGTTAAATCCATTATCCGATAATTACTATTAATATTAAATTATTAATATTTTCATGACAAAATATCAAAAGTTATATTGTATAACTTAAAATATTTTTATAACACTTAAATCATTTTTATATGATTTATAAACTATTTATTCTATTTTTCCATAATTTATTTAATATATTCATTAAATAAACTAATTACCATTAATAATAATTTATTAATGAATTTCATCACAAAATATTAAAAGTCACTTAAAATATTTTTTAATACCATAATATAATTTTTCATGATTTTTCATGAATTAAAACCATTTTTAAATAATTTATTTAATTTTGTAATTAAATAAATTAAATACCATTTATATTCCAAAAATATTAAATATTTATGAAATATACCTAAAATAATTAAAAACTATTTTTCAGAATTTAAAATAATTTTTCGGAATTTATTTAGTATTTTTTAATAATTAAAAACCATTTTTCTCTATTTTTAATTAATTTTCGAAAAATAGAAAATAAAACTGTCACTAAAGGGCCTATAGCGACAGAACCGTCGCTATAGGTGTTTTTGAGCATGTTCTTGAGCTTCATGTCAGTTCACCGGCTAGCAAGTTTGACCATGATGTTATCTAAGTTCCTAATGTATTCTGGGCTTGTAATTGAGTTAATCTTGTAGCACTAATGTAGTACTACAACATTAAACAAGTTTCCTGGCCAAATCATAACACAGTCGTGAGATCTAAGCTACAGAAGTCGTTGTCAGACACTGTTCTTCAATTCTGGGTTTCCCAGAAATTGAAGAACAGTCGATGTGCTACTTTAGGGCCTTTGAATCTTTGTTGTTAAAGCCAACTTTGTGTAATATAAGGGTTCAAAATTATAGTCTTGATGTCAGAGTACAACCTCATAACATCATGACAACATAACAACATCCAATACGCAAGATCTGGGCCGGTCAAACAAGGGATCAAAGACTGTTCTTCAACGAATTCTGGGTTTTCCAGAATTTGTCCAAGGCAGTTGGTCAATGCATATTTGACCGCGATTAATTTTAATTCTGTAATGGTTCTAGGTGTTTTAATGACTTATATGTGTACATCACATACCAGTCCACAACATCAAACTAACATCATATCATAAACCATTACCAGAAGCAAGATCAAGGGCCTAGAAAATCACTGTCAGATTTCTGGAAATTTTCTAGGCTGCCCAGAAAGCATAGCCGTGGTCGGTCAACGCCTTTTGACCACTTGTATCATACAATCTAGACTTGCTATGACCTTGATTCAAGTTTCAGAACAAAGACCACATGGCATACTATAGATTCATAACATAAAACACATAAAACACGTAACACACACAAATCTAAAGGTCCTGACATATGACCGTCAGACCAAACTTTTAATTTTTTTCCAGATTTCAAAAATCATCAAAATCGTGCATCTAGATGTTATAGATCCTTGATCTAACAACCCAGATCACTTACTAACACCCTAATACACAACTTTAACCAACAAATTATAACATCTAACACAAGATCAGAGGATTTCTAAATTTTAGGGTTCTTACCATTTCTAGCCTTGATTCTGATTTCTGATCCTTGATGTTTGTTCTTGGAGATCTAACACCTGATCTTAGTTTAACTTTTCTCACTTTACCACTCTAAAATTTCAGATTTGGGCTAGAGAGAAAAAAATTGGCATGTATGAGAAGTAAAGTGATATTTCTTTTCTCTCTAATCTATATCTTACAAGTTAATGTATATAGCTGGCCTTTGGTGACTGATTGTTGCTGATTTGTGAGACATAAGTCACATGCCTAGGCTTAGGGTTAGTGAACAACCCACATAGGACATAACTTACAAGTAACCTTATAAATAATGCTAGAAGGCTATTTTGGTCATTTGGCATTTATTTTTAATGGCATTTTGGACATTTGCCAAACCCTTAGAGTTTAGGGTTTGGTTAGGGTTTAGGGTTTAACCCTTAACTTTGCAATTTAATTTTCTAAAATTTCCAAATTTAGATTTTCAAAAATAAAAAATTAATATTTCTAAATTATAATTAGAATTTTCTAATTATATTAAAATTTCTTAATCACAAATTAAATCTTGCTAATTAGGATTAGTATTTCCTAATTAAAATCACTAATTCGGCAATTAAGGTCAAATCGGTCATTAGGGTTTATAACCCACGAATTAGGGTTTCTAATAGAAAATTAATTTTTTTAAAATAGAAATTAGATTTCCGTAATTAGATTAGGGCTTTCTAATTACTATAACTTGAAAATTAGGATTAAGGTTTCCTAATTAACATGAAATTACTAAATTAACACTTAGTTTTCCCTAATTATAAAATTAGGATTTTTAATACCGAAATTAGGGTTTCAAATTAGGAATTAGGGTTTTTAACCAATTTATTAAGATTAACCCTAATTAATCTTTTAATTATTTCCACTTGCGCCATTAAGTTCCCGATTTAGGGTTTCATGCACCGAATTAGGGTTTTGGATTCCCGGAACTGAAATTAGGGTTTTCAGAACCAGTTTTAGGGTTTCTTATTAAACACTAGGGTTTTCTAACCGAACGCTGACGTTCTTAATATATACTTAGGGTTTGTTACAGATATCGATTATCTGGTCAACCCTTTACCCTTAACCACATACTGTATACATATACACAGAACATATTCACGTTTTCCTTAATCCTGAATAATTCACCTAAATCCTTCACAGAATTTTGAAATCCTCAAAATTCCATCTTAAAAATATCAAACGCATACATTAATTTTCTGTCTAGGTTCTAATTTTGAACCTTAAATCAATAAATAAAAATTTTAAAAAATATTCTAAATTCTCGAGTTGTCACAAAAGTTGCTTCACTTCCACCTTTGTAGTCTCACTGTTACTGAGACTTGTTCTGTTAAGCTCTGGTGGAACTCGTAGAGTCAACAATAGAATTCCAACAACTCAACGATTCTACAGCTTCATCAACTTTTGATCTTTGAAGCTCTTGTTGATTTATACTCCTTCACAACCTTCCCATTGGAATGTAGCCGTTGGAAGAAATTTGAATTGATTCGCAGATCTTTAGTTATTTGATGTATACTGCAGATGTGACATGACATCCCCTTTATGACTTTCTGACACTGCAGTCTACTGTTTCACCTACCCCGTCAGAGATGTCACTTTGATGTCTCGGGCATGTAGTCAACTTTATTTCCTCATTCTGATTTCTAGATCAGAGGTTGTCTTTTTGCATCGATGCTCTCAATAAGCTCTGTTCGAATATCAGTCTTCAGATTGAACCGTTGTCAATGCTTCAATCTGCAGATGACAAAACTCTACGATTCTGATGCAGCTGATCTAGGACCTGATCGCAGTGTTCTGTTGAATGTTGCTTATTGACAGGTTGAGACAACACTACGATCCTAAAGAGTGTTCATCGAATATTCAATGTAGAACACCTCTTCCTTTTCTTGTGTAGTGCTTCAACACTTCTGTTTACTTCGACTGATCTCAGGAACTGATATATTGACTCCTTGTTCTGGCCTCTTCTGAATAGCAAGACACTTCAGGTTTGTGGCATGCCCAACGCGCTTTCTTCTTGTGATCTCCCGTTCACTTATCATCAATGGACTGACCCAATGCTTAATCACTTTAGCCTTGTTCTTCATAAGCTAACCAGTATCTTTGTGTACACTTCATCAGTTCCTGCTTTGTTTGGCAAACACTACGATCCTGGTTAATTCCAAGATCGTGTCTTCTGTTCACTTGACAACTATTGCACTTGCTGACTATCCTTAGTCAGTTACTTTGACTGAAGTATTCTTCTGATCAACTTGTGGAAGACTTCATCAAAAATAGATTCATAACTCAATCTGGATGCTGATTGGGTTGGTACTTAGATCTTCTGTTAGCTTGTATGCCATTCGTTGAGTGCTCTCTGATTTCCTTCAGGTGAGATGTATCTTTGCAGCTTAGACAAGAGGCTTCATACTTTGGATATTCTGGGAGTGCTCATTTGTTGAGAATCGTATTTGCTCTGCGATTCTGCCTTGGCTTTGTGAGCACTTTTGTTGGAGCCTTATTTATGCACTCTACGATTTAGCTTTGGTTGTGCGAACACTACGACTCCGAGATCAGATGTTAACACTCTACGATTTCTGTCCTTACGCTTGTTGTCTTCATCTGATTTGGCTTGACTACGATCTCTACCTCTTATTTGATCAGTAGACTCTACGACTTTGAGTGTGGTATACGATTATTGTCTTGGCTTCGGCAGATGCTCGGTCGGCTCGTAGACAGGTTGTTTCTACGATTCTGAACATGACTTCCTCAGCAGACTACGGCTCCGAGGAAGTTCTTCTTGACACACTACAATCCTTCCTCGTTTCTCCTGGCAGTCGACGAACTCCGAGATCAACTATCTTGTAGACTACGATTCCGCCTTGAAAGCTCTCGAGTTTTCCTTGACTATCCTGGCAGACTACGATTTCTGGTGCAGTGCTCGACGATCAGACAAGCCTATCTATTACATTATAAGATCAACTTAACAAGCTTGATCTTTCTATATTTATAGTCCTTGTACATCATTTCTTTTTAAGGACTTTACAAAGCTGTTTTGTTTATGTAGGATCAACCTAACACATTTGATCAATTCATTCTAAATCTTTGTACATATTTTTCTATTATCTATCAAAGACTTTACAACTTTTCTTGATGCAAGCGTACTTGCATATTCATTCATATATATTATAATCAAATAATATATAAATAGAAATATCATTCACATGCTTATTCCTGACAATCTCCCCCTATTTGATTATGACAATAATAATTAGTTCATATGCATGAGATGAATGAATCTTATATACAGTGAGCAGCTGTATTCCTAAAACAGATAATCATGAATGTCATTGATAATAATATGAAAATTGCATACACTATGACACTTTACATCCTGGATCCAGAACATACCTGACTAGTTAGAAATGTACCTTTTTGGCTCCATGTGTGTTTCCAGGATGTTTATTGATTAGCTATTCATCTGTTTGATTTCTTTGCTCCTGCTCCCCCTGGGACTCATGCTCTTCTTCTTTTTCTGGCTCTCCCTCAAACTCTGCATTCATAGGATCATCATCCTTTGGCTCCCCCTCAGATGATGATTCTGCTTCTGCTGCTGCTATCTTCTTCTTAGCCTTCTTGTCTTCTTTGCTTCTTTTCTCCTTGCTCCTCCTTGAGTGCTTTTTCCTATGTCTCTTTTTCTCCCCCTTTTTGTCATTAATCACTTGTGAAAGCTGCTCCATGTTGGACATTAGTTGCTCCATCCGGTAAGATGAGTTACCAACCTCAATCTTAAGTTCTTGTTGGCTCAGCTCAATTTGTAGGGAGAGAGGCTGATTCAGATTGTCAATCTTGTCAGAGAGGGATATAATTTTCTCTTCATTAGCCTGCTGTGCTCGTATAGCTTCTGCTTTCTGATCATTTATGGCCTTCAGATAGATTTGATCTCTCTCTTTGATTTTGAGAGATATATCAGACATAGTGGCTTGAAGTCTATTTTGAACTGCATTGTCTCTAGCTACTGTCAACATCTTTGACTCTTCATTGATTGGAGATATCTTCTCAACCAGCTCATCAGAATTCTTCAATAGCTCCTGCTCCGTAGGGGTTTGGTCATGTGGTTGGGCATACTTTTGTTGAGCACTAGACTGGGCTCCACAATTTTCATTCTTGGACAAATTTTCGAAAGTAGTGAGAATCTGATAAACCGTTGAGTGCCAATCACTGTTGGAGGATGAAGGAATATCAGACAACTGTGCTTGGGCAGAGGGAAGCTTTTCATTCTGAACTTGATCATCTTTAGTGGTAGAGTGAAGGTACTTTACGATCATCTCCTTGGGCATAATCCTTTTGCCATCAGAACCCACTCTTCTATCATAGGGAATGTAATGGTTGTCGGCATGTCGGTAGACTTTATAGTGAGACTGGTCCTTTATCATCTGAGTTGCAAACTTCTTTACTCTTGGGAAGTTCTGTGCCACCAACTATATGTTGGGAAGGTGAGAGAAGACCCATGTGAGATAGCTGTTGTCTTTAGTTAGGGATGCCTTTACCCATGGCATATGAGAGTAAAACCATCTTATTGCATGATTCTTAGCTTCAGGCTCATATATCATAGTTGAAGTGTCCAGCTTCATGGCTCTATGATTGTTGAGCAAGTTTTCTGAGGTCATCATTACCACATTTAACCTTCCATTTCCATGATTAATCCATTTGCCAGGAAGCACCTCTAATGGTTCTTCATCAAATTCCACAACAATTCTTCTCTTGTGATGAACAAGGTGGGGAATGTGAAAATTTTCTGGTTCTTCTTCTGCAGACCTAGAGTCTCTTCCACCTTCTCTCTGTTTTGAACTGGAGTTAGACCTTTATAGACTTCCATCTGATTCCTTATTTTTAGAACTAAAATCTTTCTCCATTTCTTCACCTTCTGAGCTTGAATCATGCTGACTCCTTTCATCTGATTCATTAGTAAATTCTTCATGCCGGTTTTCATCATTAGTGCCTTCTTCAGCATCTTCTCCCTTGGAGTCAGGCTCACCATCACTAACTTTAATGATTGCAGTAGAGTGTTCACCTTGCTTCTTTGAGACAGATTTGGCAAGAAGTCTGTTGCTTTTTCTTCTCCTTGGGGGTTCAACAATACGAGAGTCAAACTTTTTTCCTTCTTCAGAGTCTGAAGCCTTTGATTCACCAGACAAGCTTCCTTGAAGTTCAACATTAGTAGGGACAGATCCCTCTTCTTCGGACTCAATATCTTTGGAGCCATTATGTGAACTTGTTGGAGCATTTTCAGTAGGGGATGCAATTGTGTTAACTTGCAACCTTCCTTCATCAGCAGAGTGGATGCTCTGAGGACTAGCCATATGACTTGTACATTCTTCTTCATTTCCAGACTTGCGCTTTGGGGACTCAATCTTGAGACTTTCATTTCCCTTCTCATCTTCTGACTCTACGCTCTCATCCTTGGAGGATAAACTTTCTTTGGGAACTGCGGCTGACTTCTTTATTACCTTTGCTTTCTTTTTGGATGGCCCTTGGAGTAATCTATTACTTCTTCTCTTTGGGGTTTCTGTAGTTGAGACCTTTTCTTCTCTTGCTTCCTTGTTGTCAATGTAGAGACTTCTTGGTGTAGCCTCTGTTTTCTTCACACCCTTGGACTTCTTCTTTGCTGGTGTTGCTGCTATTGGTACAGAGTCATCAGATTGAGAGCTTTCCACCGCCTTCGCCTTCCTCTTCTTTACATAGACTTTGTTGTTGCTCCTAGTTGTTATTAGCGTCTTGTTTTCCTTGGGATTTTTTTTCCAATTTATAAACAGCTGTGGGGACATCACTTTATGGACATGTGATTCTCCCTCATCATCCTTTATCTTACTTCCTAGTTTCTTCTTCAGTACAATACTTAAGAGTCTTCCATGAAAAACCTTTGTAAGGGGTTTGTCTGTAGACTTCTTCATCTCAGCCTTCTCCACCCATTTGGTCAGTCAATCAATTAGAAGAGCGCCAAAATTCGCCTACTGCTTCATGACGATTGCAGTTATGATTCTCAGTTGAAGATCACTTACAGTATCATGTGCAGTATCCTTACACAGAATGCATTTTCCAGTAATCTCAGCTAGAAATTCAAATTCTTCAGGAAACTCCTTCTTCTTCATATCCTTCATATTTACGTTCCTCTTGTAACACATTAACCTCTTGCCTTCTTCAATGTCAACTTCGTCGAGGTTTATCAGACCTTAGTTGGGAAACCCTAGACATTGATTGATGTCTGATGCCCTTATCTTCAGACTTGCTCCTTTGACCTTCGTGGACAAGGAGCCCATAATCTATTGATGCATTGGAGTAGAACTGCTTCACTAACTCTGTATATACTGAAGTGTCGGCTTCCAAGCACTCAGAAAACCCATCTTTCTTTACGAGCTCAAGTATGTCCTTGAACTTCTTTTCTGATATTTCGAACTTCTTGAAGCAGAGTTGGATTCTGGTTATAACTCGCCATTCTTCCATTATGAGGGTTCGAAAAATATGGGTGTTTGGTTTCAGACTTCTTATGAGAGATAGTTGAATGCGATTTGGGCGAATCTAGAGGTTTGATGGATTTAGGCTTTGAAGAGGATTTTAGGGTTTAAAAAAGAGAGGGAGAGAGGTTCAATAGTTTCTGATAACTGGTTTTGAATTTGTCTTTATGACATTTTCTTCTGATTCTGCATAAGCTGTGATGTGTCAACCATTCATTGATTGCACGATGCCCAGTAAGAAACTGTAACTCTCCATAAACTTTTCAGTTTGATGTTCCTTTCAAGAAAATAGGCGTTACTGACGTGGATTGACCGTTAACCTTTTTGGTTCATAGAGTAGCTCGGTGAGGTGACTATGGACTCTACGTTTTCCTTTATTGACTCAACGATCTTCTTCTGAGAGATGCTGCAGTGGATGGTTTGACACTAATCCTCATCTTGAAACTGCATAGCTTAACCACTGATGTACTTTATGAAGGTTTGGGCACTCGACTTTAGAAGTGAGTTTGCAGGACATCTTTCCAACCAGTATTTGAACTTATCTCCTCACGAGCTAGTGTATTCTCTGGGAAGACTGCGATCTTCGAGTCTACTTCTGCGATTGTTGAGGTTGCACTACGATCGTCGAGTTCACTTCAAACTCTACTCTACGATCATTAACTGTCTTAGTCTTTGAGATGAATTTGACTAAGCAATCCTTTTGGGTTAAGGTATCTTAGGAAATGCCAACCTCTTAGAGTGAACTAAGGGTTAGGTTTGTCCCTGAGGCGATTTCCAGATGAAAAACTTTAGAAGTGGTTAGCACTAATATCTCATTTGACCTTTTCTGCTGGGGAGTTCATCAACCAACTCTAGACATTTGCATTGGCTGTAATCGTGGTGTCCTCTTGCCCTTATACTACGATCATATGTTTGATTGTAGGCGCTTCACGATTTTGAGTTGGGTGGATGACAAGGTTATCAGTAGTACGTTTTGAGACGTTCCTACTTACTATGGATCTTCATTTGGTCCTTCAGCCACAAAGTTTTGGTTGTAACTAGTATATTGCTTCGTAATGTATTTTTGATACTTTCAGTGCTGTTGTTCTTTAGCAAATCATTGCTCCCCCATAGTTGATACTGTCTTCTCAGTGAAGTGTGATTTCTTTTTCTTCATGTGCATTAGAAGGCAGCCTTGCATATTTCCTTCTGACTGGAATCATCACTATCAATTAAATCTCCTTATATCATAGACATGGATATCTTCAGGACTGATCACTCTACGATCTTTCGACAACACTACGAACGTAGTCTTCCTTAACAGTTTGTGCTTGCGAAGTTCTGCTTCTATGAAGAGTTCTTTGAGGGTTCTTCTCAGCTGATATGCTTTGGATGATCTAGCATATATGACCTTATAGAGATCAGTAGCCATGTGAGCTTCATTCATGTTAGCTCATCAAGTCTTTAAGGAAAGGCTTTGACAGATATGGATTTTGTCAAAAACATTTCTGAAATGTATTAAGTCTTCTGCTGGTTGAATCTTTTTGACTGAAGTCTTCTGCTTCATTCCTCAGTGTGGTCAGATAGACCAAGCACCTGCAGGTTAGACAGATTTCTATTTGTGGCACCCACGGTTAAATGGGTCCTGCCAGGTTAGCTTCCAAAATCCCTGTTCCTCATATATTTGAATAATCATCATATTGATCACCAGCAATCATATTCATGCATGTATCCAATTTAGATATGACATCTTAAGATGCATGATGTTGAGTGTGTGTAAGATTAATCATTTTAACAAACCACTCTTTTTCTTTGATGGTTTCATCATTTGCTTAGTTAAGTTCACATGGTTTAAATGTTCACATAGTAAGAATCAACTCTATCACTTATTTGCATCTGGTTGATTCATGGAGGTGATCAGTTTCTACGAATCTTCAAGATACTTTTGGAGAACTGATCATACTCTATGCGTTATCAAAACCTTAGAACATATGTGATAACCCGAGATTTCGAATAATCAAAATTTTTACGAATAATTTTTTTTATTTAATATTAATATTGACTGTTAATATTGTACTGAGTATCTGTGATACGAGTCTCGAGAATTAGTCAATTTGTGTATTGACTGAGAAATTAGAGTAGACTTGTGCTTAACAGCTTTAGAAACCCTAACCCTAATTTCTAGATAGGGATTCGATAGAAAATGCAATTAAAATAATTGTATCAATGAATACGTGTTTGTACTGTATAGAGATTTTGATCAACGATTGATCGGATAAGGTTTAAAATTTATAAACCCTAATAAGATATTAGAAACCCTAATATCAGATTTTTTTAAAAAAAACCTAACGTACGGTTAAAAACCCTAATTGAAAGTCGAGAAACCCTAATTTCATATTCGGGAATCCTAAAATCCTAATTAGGAAACTCTAATCCTAATTAGTAAACTTAATGTGTTTATTTAACGTTGATGTGATTAGGAAACCCTAATTTAATTTAGAAATTTTAAATTTTCTAATTAAAACCCTAATTAGAAAACAATCCTAGAAACTAAAGTTTAAAACCTAAGGGTTAGAACCTTAGGGTTAAACCCTAAGGGTTTGGACAATGTCAAGTATGCCATTAAAAATATAATGCTAAAGACCAAAATGCCCTTTTTCATTTTCTTTAAATGGTAACTTGTAAAAATACCAAGACCTTTAGTAGGTAACCTAATATATTGACTTGGTGACTTTAAATCTCAGCAAATCAGCCTCATTTTGACACATATGCCAACAATTCATTGTATCTAAGTAATATAAATAGATTAAGAGAGAGAAAGTATGCAAAATAAACTCATTTGTTATCAAACTCTCACCAACTTTTCTCTTAACCAAGACCTCCGAATTATACAAGTTACTCAGTCACAAAACACCTCTTTTAAACATCTAGATCAGTTAAGGAGAGTAAGAATCAAAGATTCAGCAAGAGAAGGTATAACTCTAAACTCAACCTAGATCTTGTAGGTTATCAAAATATTCATGTTTAAATTTGTGTTATAAGATGCTTTTAGATGATCTATGTTGATCCATCATGGATCCATAGCATCAAAGTGCTTTAAATTTGAGTTTTTCCAAAATTGTCCAAGAACAGATTTTGTGGTCTGACAAGCTAATGTCAGGAGCTATAGATTCTTGTTCGTTTATGGTTTTTGTTGTTTTAAAGTTGTAATCTATACTCTGTCATGTTGTCTTTGACCTGGAAGTGGATTTACAGTTGTTTAATGTTTAGATTGCATGTTATACTCGGTCAAAGTCGATTAACCGACCATGACCGAGTACATTCTGGGCAACCCAAAAATTTGAAATCAACGCCTGACAAGATTTGCTAAGCAATAGATCTGACAGTTGTTTTGTGATATGATAATGTTATGGTAACCATGTTGTAACCTGTAAAATGGACTATCGATCTGGGTCTTTAGATCACTTAAAACATCAACAGATTAAACAGATTAGGTGGTCAAACTAGGCAACTCGACCCTGATTTGCAATTTTTGGAATTTCCAGAAACGGGAAGAACACGTTTTTTGACAGACTTTGACCGGTTAAGAACTTGTGATCGTGTTATTGTTTGTCTGATATGTTGTTATATTATTGTTCCTTGACATAAGGACTACATCGTTGAACCAATAGATCACTCAAAGCATGAACGGAACCTAGATTAAATCGAGCATGAAAGTGACTGGTCGAACTACCTGGGTTATTGAAAAACCCAGAAACCGTCTGACAAGAACTTTCAAAGCTCAGATCTTGCATCTGAGTTGTTGTTGGACCAAGATGTTGGTTGTTAATGGTAGTATTACATACCGACTACAGAATGGATGCATAACCAAGTCCAGAACATGATTAATTTGGAAATTAGGGCCGGTCAAACATGACCCCTTAATCACTGAGCTGTCAGTGTTTTTGAGCTCAAGAAGACCAACAACGACGCTTAGTTTCGCTAAAGGCCTATAACGACGGTTTTTAATATATTTAATTTCTGATTTTCTAGAAAATACTTAAAAATAAAAAATATATTCTAAAAATTACAAAAATGGTTTTAAAAATTATTTTAAATTCTGAAAAATAACTTTTAATTATTTGGGACATTTTTCATTAATATTCATAATTATTTGGATATTAATGATATTTAATTAGTGTATTAAATAAATTAGAAAAAAATGATTTTAATATTATAAAAATTATTTTAAATAAGAATAAAGTATTTAAAAATATTTTGAGTTATAAAATGTAACTTTTAATTTTTTTAGAGATTTTTCATTAATAATTTAATATTAATGATATTAGATTTATTTAATTGTTGTATTAAATAAATAAGTTGAGAATGATTTTTCTGATTTAAAAATTATTTTAAATGAGAATAAAGTGTTAGAAAATATTTTGATTCATAAAATATAATTTTCAATATTTTTAGAGAATTCTCATTAATAAATTAATATTAATGAAATTAGATTTATTTAATTATTATATTAAATAAATGAATTAAAAATTATTTTATTGATTTAAAAATCAATTATAAATGAGAATAATGATTTAAAAATATTTTAAGTTATAATAAATGACTTTTAATATTTTGATAATAATTTCATTAATATTTAAATATTAATGGTGATGATTTAAAAATAATTTTTATTATTTTAAAAATCATTTAAGTAGAATATTAATGATTTAAAAATATTTTAAGTTATTAATAATAACTTTAATATTTTGACAAGTATGTTATTAATATTTTTATATTATTAAATATTAATGATAATAAGATTGTTTGATAATTAAATCATTTAAAAATAATTCCGATGTTTGAAAAATTATTATAAATTATAATAATTGTTTTAATATTATTAAAAGCTTCCGAAAAATATTATAAACGATATTTAACTTATCTAAAATAATATTGAAGCTTAGAGACCAAGTTTATTTGATAGTAAATGTGTTAATTATCGGATACGGTGACCAAGGGACCGAGATGAGACCTAAGTCCAACCAGACAGAACTAGTTAGACTTGATTAGTGTTATATAAGTTATACACACTAATGTGGCTATGTGGTAATGTGTCTAGGAGAAGATTGATTGTAAATTACAGTGATACGTGTTGTGAATTATTATGCTAATTGTGAGATCGATATTATTGGTTGTAGGTCTTTCGAAAGTAGATAAGTATATTGTGTAGCTGTAAACAGTGGAAGAGGCAAGTTTCCTAACTCAACCTTGAGTTATATTCATTCAATTATTATAGTGGTTAATTATTGTTAATTATACCACGTCCAAGAATTTATTGTTGATTATTCGCAGTTAGTGCATATTTAATAATTTAAATTGAATTACTGATTCGAAAAATATACATTCGTAGAATAACTGTTGTTGAATATTCATATCTGTAGAAGCTAACATTAACAGTACAGATAATCCATGTTTATTGTCAAATTATGTTGAGAAATGTCTTAGCTAATTATTCTGGCTAGACGAACATTTGTTAGAACTTGATAGATTCGAGAAGAGAATTCAATTGTTATTGACAGATCGATGCCAATTATTTCGGATAGATCGATAAGTAAATAGAAATTAAAATCATAGTATTTCGTTGTTAAATCAAATCTTGATTATGAGACTAAGAAGAACAACCTTTTATATAAAGGGAACATTTTATTGGTCGTATATTCGGCCTTTGCGCGCGATTAAGTATTATGCATAATATAGGGTACAAGGAGTTGGCCGACTCTAAATACTTGTAGAGGGGTATGATTTAATCTTTATGGTTATTTGATACACTTGCGTATATGTCAAAGTAAAACTTTAATATATACCCGAGAAGAGAAGTTCAAGATCCAATGGATCACTCAACATAAATCTGGAAAACATTCCACTTTGTTATTGCGTAGAATTGATTCTTGATTATTCAATAGAACATCGTAGAAACTTTGAAAGCGTTGTCCTCTTTCATTATCAAATTATTGTGTTTCCTAGATTGTGAGAAGACTTGTTAGTTATTAAAGCTTTGTTCAGCTAATTCAAAGTTCCCCGAACTTTGGCATTATCCTATCAAAATAGATAGTTTATTTTTAATGATTCGTATACATTTATTGCATGTCTTAACTTGTGGGGCAAATTTGTTGCTCACCCTTGCTAAATAAAATATTTCAACTAGGAGCGAAGAGGCCAGTGGATCAAAGAAGAACAAAGGCAAAGGCAAAGTACTGGATTAGTTGTAATAAACATTATTATTATGTTGTATTCGTGAACCTTTTTTGTATATCTAAAGGATATGTTTGTAATGTTAAGGTTAGAGAACCTAGGGTATTGTATTGATTATATCAGTTAATGAAGTGTATGTTCCTATTTATAATTAAATGGGCAGTTAAATGTTATTTATATTGTGGATCGTGAGCACCAAGCTCGGGGGTCAGGTAACCCAGATTTGGGAGTGTCACAGGTTGGTATCAAAGCTGTAGGTTATAAACCTTAAGTGGGGTGGGGAAAAACCCTAGGATTATAACCATGCGCAAGATAGAGAAAACTCATTTAGAGTTCTAAGTGAGGGATTGCCGAAGCGCATCAATAGTGGGATATGTGGACACATAGTGTGAGATGTTTGTACTAATGATGTACTAATCAAGTTATTTAAACTGATTGTAGGATGTCTGGAGAATATGAAATGAGTGCGGAGATGCTAGCGGTTGTTGCACCAGTGCCAGTAGCCGAGGTGCCAGCGCGAAGCGAATTAGTTGAGAAGGTGGGAGAAAATGATCCTATGATCAATCTGGGGAGTGATCATGACGATTATCCCGAGATGTATCTGAGTGGTGATGAGGTGGCGAAGTCCGAAGAAGCTAAGATGGAGAAAGGGAATAAGATCAAAGTTGGAGAACAAGATCAACTATCTGCAGAAGTTCAAGAACTCCGGAGTAAGGTATTTCTCTTGGAGGAGTTATGGAAGACGGAGCGAGTGTTACGCGAAATGACTGAAGAACGGAACGAGCTGAAGGCACAGGTAGAAAGGATGAAAACTGAAGGTGGTGGATCATCTGAAGGAACAATCAAGCAGTAGAAAGGCAAGGAAAAGATAAAGAGGGACAACAACAACCGTAATTCTAAAAAGTCAAACTCAAAGAAGAAGCAAATCTGTAGCAAGTGTGGAAAGACTCACGCGGGAGAATGCATGATGTGGAAGAACGTATGCTTCAATTGTAAGTAGGAAGGACATATTTCCCTAAATTGTCCTAAGCCGAATATGAGGAAGTGTTATTCATGTGGGAGAATGGGTCACGAATTCAACAAGTGTTCCATCAAGAAGAAGACTGGTGAAGGGAGTGGACGGTAGACAACTTAGATATAAGCGGTAGTAAATTTTGGTAGTAGGTTATGATATTAAGTGTTGTAATATCGAGAACGATGTGTGAACATATGTAAATATAAATATGTTTATATGAATGAGATCTTTATTTTCTATATAAATATAAGATTAAGATTAATTTGTTTGTTCTTAAAACTCATACTTATGGTAAGTTAATGACTCATAATTATATGAAATGTTTTGAACCCCTCAGCGAATGGACGCCAAAGGTCTGACTAGGATAAGTTCATACAATCATATAATTGTGGCAAGTTCCTGAACTCATAAGTGTGGTAAGTTTGACGAACTGGTAATAACTATGTGTGAATGGAGAATTGCAACTTTTTATGTAAAGTTGTGTTGTTAATCCTGATATGATTTAAAAAGGGATAGTAATATGTGTTAAGTACTAAATGTGCTATGAACTATTTGAATAAATATTCGTTTATATATGAGAATCATGTGTTGAATTCTTATTGTGTTAAGAATCGAAATCAAAGGGAAGAGCAATCAGTGAATAATGAAGGAGGTCAAGCTGACCCGATGCAAAACTTTGCAAATATGATAGCCGACGCTATGGGGAATAGAGCTCCAGTAGGAAGAGGAAGAGCGAGAGAACAGCCATCTGATAGATTGGCAAATTTCAAAGACTTTAAAGCAGTGGGACCGCCAGAATTCAAGGGAACCACATATCCGATTGAAGCCCAAACTTGGGTGAAAGAGATGGAGAAAGCATTCATCATTGCGCGTGTAGCCGAAGAGCAAAAGACAGCTTTTGCAACTTATCTGATGAAGGGAGAAGGCAATTACTGGTGGGATACTAATCAAGCGAGAGTTGGTACAACTGTGGTGATTTGGACAAGATTCAAAGAGTTGTTCTTTGAGAACTACTTTCGTCGAGTATGCAATCTAGGATGGAAATCAAATTTCTAGAATTGAAGCAGGAGAATATGTCGGTTTCAGAATATACTGCCAAATTCAACGAGTTGGTTAGATTTGCACCTCATCTGGTGGACACATAGGCGAGAAAGGCGAGAAGATTCGAGAATGGGCTGAAGCCGGGGATATTCAACAAGGTAGCGGTATTGCAGATCAATACGTTTGTGGCTTTGATGGAGAAGGCGTTAATTGCTGAAGGAGGGAGCGAAGCTGCATCTCGATTTCATCAGGAGAAGAAGAAGAAGACAAGTGATGGAGGAAGCAGTGGTGGTAGTAACCCTAACAAGAGAAAGTGGAGTGAGAATACCCAGTTGGGTAATAAGACAGAGGAGAATAGGAAAGGGAGGGAACCATGTGCAACTTGTGGGAAAAATCATTCTGGAGTTTACCTGAAGAAGAAGGGAGTCTGTTATAATTGCGGGCAAGAGGGGCACATGTCGCCCAATTGTCCCAATCTGAAGAAGATACAAGGTTGCTTTGAGTGCAGATCGACTGATCATATGGTTAGGAACTGTCCAAAGAGGAATGCGAAGAAGGAAAGTGTCAACAAGGGCCCCGGTGGCGGAACCTTGGTAATTAGAGGACCTACACAGCCAAGAAGACCAACAGTCCATACATTCAACATGACGGCGCAGGATGCAGTGGCTACTCAGGAGGTGGCAGCTGGTAATGATTTCGTTTAGAAATTTAATTACGCGAGTAATATGAGTTAGATATTGTTGTGAATTGTTTTCTTTTATGGATCCAAGTCACATGTTAGAATTGGAGAGACAACTTAGTATTGTGTTGATAAAAATGAATTGATGATACAACTTTAAAAGATTGTAGAGAATAAGAAAGCGGTGATTCCGAGGACAGAATCCTTTTAAGGATGGGTGAATGTGATAACCTGGGATTTCGAATAATTCAAATTTTTACGAATAAATTTTTTTTATTTAATATTAATATTGACTGTTAATATTGTACTGAGTATCTGTGATACGAGTCTCGAGAATTAGTCAAATTGTGTATTGACTGAGAAATTAGAGTAGAGTTGTGCTTAACAGCTTTAAAAACCCTAACCTTAGTTTCTGGATAGGGATTCGATAGAAAATGCAATTAAAATAATTGTATCAATGAATATGTGTTTGTACTGTATAGAGATTTTGATCAATGATTGATCAGATACAGTTTAAAATTTATAAACCCTAATAAGAGATTAGAAACCCTAATATCATATTTTAAAAAAATAACGTACGGTTAGAAACCCTAATTAGGAAACCTTAATCCTAATTAGTAAGCTTAATGTGTTTATTTAATGTTGATGTGATTAGGAAACCCTAATTTAATTAGGAAACCTTAATTATAATTTAGAAATTTTAAATTTTCTAATTAAAACCCTAATTAGAAAACAATCTTAGAAACTAAAGTTTAAAACCTAAGGGTTAGAACCTTAGGGTTAAACCCTAAGGATTAAACCCTAAGAGTTTGGACAATGTCAAGTATGCCATTAAAAATATATTGCTAAAGACCAAAATGCCCTTTTTCATTTTCTTTAAATGGTAACTTGTAAAAATACCAAGACCTTTAGTAGGTAACCTAATATATTAACTTGGTGACTTTAAATCTCAGCAAATCAGCCTCATTTTTACACATATGCCAACAATTCATTGTATCTAAGTAATATAAATAGATTAAGCGAGAGAAAGTATGCAAAATAAGCTCATTTGTTATCAAACTCTCACCAACTTTTCTCTCAATCAAGACCTCCGAATTATACAAGTTACTCAGTCACAAAACACCTCTCTTAAACATCTAGATCAGTTAAGGAGAGTAAGAATCAAAGATTTAGCAAGAGAAGGTAAACTCTAAACTCAACCTAGATCTTGTATGCTATGAAAATATTCGTATTTAAGTGTTTAAATTTGTGTTATAAGATGCTTTTAGATGATCTATGTTTATCCATCATGGATCCATAGGATCAAAGTGCTTTAAAATTGAGTTTTTTCAAAACTGTCCAAGAACAGATTTTGTGGTCTGACAAGCTAATGTCAGGAGCCATAGATTCTTGTTTGTTTATGGTTTTTGTTGTTTTAAAGTTGTAATCTATACTCTGTCATGTTGTCTTTGTCCTGGAAGTGGATTTACAGTTGTTTAATGTTTAGGTTGCATGTTATACTCGGTCAAAGTCGGTTGACCGACCATGACCGAGTACATTCTGGGCAACCCAAAAATTTGAAATCAGCGTCTGACAAGATTTGCTAAGCAATAGATCTGACAGTTGTTTTGTGATATGATAATGTTATGGTAACTATATTGTAGCCTGTAAAATGGACTATCGATCTGGCTCTTTAGATCACCTAAAACATCAACAGATTGAACAAATTAGGTGGTCAAACTAGGCAACTCGACCCTGATTTGCAGTTTCTGGAATTTCCAGAAACGGGAAGAACACGTTTTCTGACAGACTTTGACCGGTGAAGAACTTGTGATCGTGTTATTGTTTGTCTGATATGTTGTTATATTATTGTTCCTTGACATAAGGACTACATCGTTGAACCAATAGATCACTCGAAGCATGAACGGAACCTAGATTAAATCCAGCATGAAAGTGACTGGTCGAACTACCTAGGTTTCTGGAAAACCCAGAAACCGTCTGACAAGAACTTTCAAAGCTCAGATCTTGCATCTGAGTTGTTGTTGGACCAAGATGTTGGTTGTTAATGGTAGTATTACATACCGACTACAGAATGGATGCATAACCAAGTCCAGAACATGATTGATTTGGGAATTAGGGCCGGTCAAACATGACCCCTTAATCACTGAGCTGTCAGTGTTCTTGAGCTCAAGAAGACCAACAACGACGCTTAGTGTCTCTAAAGGCCTAAAGCGACGGTTTTTAATATATTTAATTTTTGATTTTCTGGAAAATACTTAAAAATAGAAAATAAATTCTAAAAATTACAAAAATGGTTTTAAAAATTATTTTAAATTCTGAAAAATAACTTTAAATTATTTGAGACATTTTTTATTAATATTTATAATTATTTGGATATTAATGATATTTAATTTATTTAATTAGTGTATTAAATAAATTAGAAAAAAATAATTTTAATATTATAAAAATCATTTTAAATAAGAATAAAGTATTTAAAAATATTTTGAGTTATAAAATGTAACTTTTAATATTTTTAGAGATTTTTTATTAATAATTTAATATTAATGATATTAGATTTATTTAATTATTGTATTAAATAAATAAGTTAAGAATGATTTTATTGATTTAAAAATTATTTTAAATGAGAATAAAGTGTTAGAAATCCAACTATAGAAGTTGGTACCCAAGCCTCTATCTGGTGACTTCTTTTGTGGAATGCACTAAAGTTAGACTCTCCGTAGGGGACTCTATATTTGTGTGGTGGTAAAATAATAGGTCCCATTCTGACGTGCTATCCAAGAATGGGATATGAATCACAATTGAGAGCAACCGAAGTCGGTGACCAAAGTACGTAGCTTTCTGGGCTTAGCTGGTTATTATCGGAGATTCATGGAAGGATTTTCTCGAATCGCTACTCCGTTAACTTAACTGACTCAGAAAGATACAAAATTCGTATGGAGCGAGGAATGCCAGAAGATTTTCCAAGAGCTCAAGAGGCGACTCATTTCGACACATGTTCTGACTATATCATCTTGGAAAAGCAAACGTTGTAGCTGACGCATTGAATAGAGGATCGTATGCGGGTACGAGTGCGATGTTGTTAACACAAAGACCCATTTTGTACGACTTACAAAGGATGGAGATAGAGTTAAAGACTCCAAGTACCCACGTGATGATATCAAATATACGAGTAGAACCGACTTTAATCGATAAAGTTAAATCTGCTCAAGTTACACATCGGAGCTGATGAATATAAAGAAGAAGGTGCAAGAAGGCGTTATTCTAGAGGTAAGAGTCGATGAAGAGAAGAAAGCTCAAACCTTCGATTTATTTGAAATCCTCGATCGAGTAGGAACTGTGGCTTATAAACTCGCCTTAACGCTAAGTATGTCTCGTGTTCATAATGTTTTTTACATATTTATGTTTCATAAATATGTGAACGACCTGAATCACATTATTGAGTTAGAACCAGACGAGATAGCCGAAGATTTAACGTAAGAGGAGGTACCTGTTAAGATCTTGGATAGGAAAGAGCATGTCCTACGCACGAAGGTTATACCACAAGTTAAGGTTTTGTGGAGAAACCATGCTATTGAAGAAATAACCTAGGAGTTAGAATCAGAAATGAAAGCGAGGTATCCTCACCTTTTCGAAACACTAGGTATGTACGTCAATTTCGAGGACGAAATTTCATAAGGAGGGGAGGTTGTAAGACCCCATCTTTATAATGAATAAAATCGAATTTTTTCTAATTATTATTGTGAATAATAAGGTGTTAATTTGATGTAATACTTTGGTTATGGGTGAAATGTGCAAATTTTACAAAATAAGTAAGTGGTTATAAAATAATCATTGTTGTCGGGGAATATTCATTAGATCGTGGAATATTTTTTTTGTCGGGAATATCCGTACAACGGTCCAGTCATTTGTGGGGCCCCATAACGGAATAACTGTCGGATGAAGAAAACGACAAAATTTGAGTCTTATAAATAACGGCGTAATTGTTACCGTTAACACTGTTGGAATACCTGGTGGTTAAAATACAGTTGTAGCATCCCCAAATCTCGGTCTTAATCACCAAGGATCTGGTATACTATTTCTATAACTATTGCGGAAGATATAAACATAAATTGTTTATACATTAAACTTTTACAACATAAATCCCACGGTCTACAACCTTAACTTAATACATACCTTCAATATCTTAAAGGTTTACAATGATATTTTCGTCAGAAAATTTAATAGATCTAACTGCACTATAATTTAATCTTGCACTTTGTCTTCGCTTCTGTCTTTACTCAAGCTTTCATCTTAATCTGAAAATTTTATCATGATATAGCAAGGGTGAGCATCAAATTTACCCAGCAAGTTTAAATTTATTTGAGGATATATCATGATTGAAAGAATAGAACAATAAGCTAGCTAACTTTCAACAATATAAACATTGTGAAAGAGCATGAACAAATTTTCTTAGCTGAACGACCAAGTCAATAAAAATGAATGGTCAAGCATAAACATGAACAGATTAACTGAACCAAATGGTAATGAAGGTGATCAGCCTTTCATACCTGATTAACATTTACAATATGCACAACGTGCGAATCAATAACCAATATAGACGTGAATAATCAACAACAATTATTCATTAACATGCTTTGAACATACAACTCAAGTTTGAGTTAAGGAAAAACTTGCCTGATTCGTTGACTACTGCTACGCAGTTTAAGTTAACTTCTTTTGGTAAGACCTATCATTAATAATAAGATTGGTATTTCAATCAGCATATTCTACTTTGTATCATAATACAATTACTTTGTCAATAGATTATCTAACACTTAATCAAATATTAGATAACATCCTAACACATCGGTATTATTATCATTCTTGGATAATTCTTCAACCACTGTATCATATTCATTAAGATTAAACACTTAATCTTATACATTATAAGTTCTTCTTTATACTCTAATAAGTCAAATACTAATCCAACAACCTGGATTCTAAATTTAACAACCAAATTGTCAATCCAGCAGACTGGATACAGAATCCAGCAATCTGGATTCAACAAATTTCTAATCCAGCAAGCCAAACTGCAATCCAGCAAACTAGATTATAAATCCAGCAACTAGATTGCAATCCAGCAAGCTGGATTCAACATATTTTTAATTCAGTAAACTTCTTTTCAATCCAGCAAGTTGGATTCATCAGATTTTCTAATCCAGCAAGCTGGATTCCATATCCGAACACGAAAATACCAAATCAACTTATTATTTCTCTATCCTTTGCACAAACATGTATACACATATTTCATACACAAAAAGTATTTTTCCAAAATTTTCCAACTTCCTTTGGTATTTTAAAAAAAATCATTTTTAGTTAATTCCTTAAGAAATTAGCTACCTCGTGCTTAACTCCAGAAATTCCCATCTCTTGGCACAATCTTATACGTGTTAACGTGACACTCCAGTTTAAATTTCGTGGCCATCGGAGTTATAGAACTCCGGTTATAGCCATTTTCGTCGAAAAATCACAGAAATTGAAATGGTCATAACTTGGTCATTTTAAGTCGGAATTAGTTCATTTTTGGACAGTAGGTACTTAATACCATATATTTTCATGTCCCAAAAGGCCGGAATTTTTCTCACAAATTAAGTGGCCAAAACAGCTCCCGCAAAAATCTGGGCAGCAACTTTTTGCAAAAAAACAGTTTTAGAGTCCTTTGCTAAACAGTCATAACTCTCGCGTTTTAAAACATTTTTGAGCGATTATTGGGCCCACGCGAAGCTAACTTCTAGGGCTACAACTTTTATCTAATGATATTTTTCCAAAATCCGAACACATCAGTCCAAAAAGTTTGTAAAAGGAGACTGTTCGGGATTTGGTTGAACAGTTTTGATTATGCTTCTTCCGAACGTCATAACTACCTCATCCGGAGTCGGAATTAGTCCGTTCCGGAGTCTATGGAAAGCTTATTCAGTGTACTATAACATACCAGAAGCCCAGAATTTTTAAAACACAAAAAAGTGGACGAAAATGCCCCCGTCTCTGACTGGTCCAAAACTGTCCAGTTTTCTTTCCAAAATTCGGGACTGTTTTGGCTTTCACAGCCACTACTCCATAAAAACTCAACATTTTTGAGTGATACCACTTGAGTTAACTACTAAACACATATATCTAGCACCCCTCTTTGACGGATCGTAAAAAGGAGTTATAGATTTAAAACGGTGGATTTTCAAAGTAAAAAGAAATTTAGGATTTCTAAACTAGAAAAATTAAGTTTTCTTTTCTTTTGGTTTCCAACCAAATCAACACCCAAAATAGGTAGATCTATACTTGAATCCATGAAAAACATATATATCATAGGGATTTGAACTTCTAAATCAAAAATCCCTTTCATCAAATTCCAAAAAGAAATTAGAGGAAAGTTTAAAAAAAATAATTTCATACCTTTCTCTTTCTCTTTCTTCTTCTTCTTTCTCTTCATGGAGAAATTTTTTTTTTCTCCTCCTCCTTTCTTCCCTCATGGCTTCGGCCTCTTCTCTTTCTCTCCCTCTTTCTTCTTTTTCCCGATCTTCCCTCTTTCTATTTCTTCTTTCCCTTCCTATCTTCTTTCCTCTCTCTTCTTATCTAAATAGTCGATCTTCACTTCCTCTTTTTTTTTTCCGGCACATGTGGCTTCTTATCATCCAATTCTTATTTTATTTTAATTGTTTTATTAAATGCCCACAATGCCCTCATTAATTTGGGCTGAAAATTGGGCTTAACACTTAATCCTTTGGGCCATGTAAAATTAACATAGTCCAATCCTTTCCATCTTATCACACCCTAAATATTTAATTAGGGCATCTATTCCAAATAAATAGAATTTAAATCATCACTTTAGCACATTAAATTCTATAACTCAATTAAACTTGTTTTAATTAAGTTATAAAATTAATAACTTGAGATAATAAAAATATATCTCTCAACTTAATATAATTTTTAATATTATTGTTCTCCCACGAGTGGGTCTAGTTTGGGCCCTTAATTAATCTCATAGAGCTAACAAATTTAATTGTTTTACTTACTAACAAAACTAACTTGGGCTTTCAATCCCTAAATAAATTGGGTCAATATAATACTTGTCACATACATAATATATTGGGCTAGATTAAATAATTTAATCACTCTTAGTCACTTTATCTACAAGTCCCATGCTTAATAATTAATTGGGCTTGTTTAAATAATATAACTTTCTTAGTCCATTAAATTTAATTCTCTTGGACTCTAAATAAATTATTGGGCTATGGTATTATTATAGTCCATTACTTTTAATACTATTTTACCCTAATTATTTAATTAGGATTTTTATTTCTCACTCTAGAAAATAAATTTTTTACTCATGCATTTTTAATTTCATAACCCTTAAGTTATTTAATTCTTCATTCCTAATATATAATTAGGATTACACTAGTTTCTTTTATTTGATTATATAATAAACAAATATAAACCATCACATAATATTCGTATTCACTTACTTCACATAATCATTAAATAAATTATGTCATGCTCCACAATTCTCTTAGATTAGGTCACTAGTATATATTTAAATACTAGAACCACTAAATAACAATAACCATTTAGGTTATTTAATTCTCATACATAATTTAAATAACTTATTTAAGTTATACAATTCATAATGTATACTTAAATTTAATTTTCTCCTCCTCTCCATAAATTGTTTTCAAATAATTTATTTATATATTAAATATATAATTTAATATATTCAATCATTTATTCAAATATGAATTTAATTTACTAACTACTTTAATACCAATATACATATCTATATATTGGATCTCATCTCATATTTTAGTTTTACCTTATTTGGTATAATATTAAATATTATACCATTATCCATATAACATCTTTAACTTCTCACACTGATTTTGACTTTTCTCTATAAAAAGTCAACTGTTGACTTTGACCAAAAGTCAACCTTTACACACTTTGTGTTTACTGCCCATTTTGACTAATCTTGACGTTCCGGACGCAACCGAGCAGTCCATGCTTCAAAAATCTATATCTAACTCAAATTTTGAATTTTCAATTACTCCCTTCTTATTGTTAATCGTATTAACTAACGACTTTATACTTATTCAAATTCTTATTTGCCATTCAAGGCCAACGCTCAAGCTATGTTAATTACTAACATAGTTTTATCTTGATCCTTATATCATTAACTTAATTCAACATTCCTCTTGCTAAAATATTTATAGCACCTTACTAAGTATATATATTTCTATACATATACTCATCTTCGTTTAACCTTATAACATCTCTTCATGTGAAATCTTATCTCCTTACCAAAATTTCCATATGTAATTATATAACATTTCTTAGACTATTCAGTTCACACCGAATTTACAGGTATCGTAATACCTTATTCTCGATATTTCTCCAAGTACATATTAATTCATTTCTAAGGTTTTGAAATTTTGTAACCCATATTTCTTTATTCTCATTCAATTAAGAAACCATATAGGTTCTTCTTAAAAATTTTGAAATCCTTAAAATTCCTTCACAGAAACGTCAATTCCATACACTTATTTTCTGTCTAGGTTAATCTTATAACATTTAATCCATCATTTTAGTATTTTAATAATTATCTAAATTTTCGGGTTGTCACATTCACCCCTTCTTCTAAGAATTTCGTCCCCGAAATTAAAGCATACTAATCTCTGCTTATTCTCTTGATCAAAACTAGGTTTTTAACTTAACCTTTACAATTTTCTCCTTTGAGGATTTCTCATCTATTATCACATTTCACCATAACTACTCACTAGGAGTTTACATCTTCTAAACATTCAGCAAAACTAGGTTGTCATAATAACCTTTACTCAATCATCTCAGATTCTACTCGTACGCAACGAGTTCACAATATTTCATATCCATCATCACCTTCTATCACAACATTACTCTAGAGAGTTTAAAAAAAACTTTTCATATCTGTCTGAGGGATCATAAAAATCATGAACTTTGAGGTTTAGGGGTATTTCTACCTGCTACCTCTTTCAATTACGAAAGAAAGGTACTCTACCTCTGAAATATTTTATATTTGGTATGTTTACAATCACAAAGAGGGTAAACTACCGATGCGGGTACTTTAGAGGATCAGTCTGTTGTACCTTAGTAATCGGAACGACTATATGCGTTCTTAGATTGGAATATTTTATCCAATTAGTATATCCCAATTTTCAGGGTTGTTCACCTCAGACTTATCATAAGATTTCGTACCAAAACAATTTGGTTTGGCATAAGCTTTCAAAGAATACTTTGAATTTCATAAACATTTGTCTAGCTGAATCAAATAGCTTAGACGCATATCAATCATTCGAATTTCAATCGAAACATTTCTAGCCAAATTCAGTTGGCAATAAATTATCTTTAAAATTCTTAAAATCATTTTATGACGTCATGATACCGCACTGTATTTACAGTACGTTTGAGGATTCCGTCATTGTGTGACTTTGTCATACTACATCATACCATAGTGGGCTGACGATCTTTAGATCACATACCACACTAGGTAATTCTGCATTGATAACTCCATTATTTTTATCATCTCTGCACCAGGTTGCATGATGCATTAATGATATAAAAATACATTTTGATAATTCAAATCATTTTCGTCTTGCCGAATCAATTAGCATAGACTCTTCTTTAAACCGTTCAAAAATCTTTAAAAATCATCTTTGGTGTCATCACGCCACAACAGGTAACGATGTGTTAGTGGCCCAAAGTCCACACCTACACACTTGTCACCATGTGTTGAGGATAACAAAAAGTCTTTTTTTAAAAGCACATCAGTGCGAATTTAGCTTGATGTCAAAAACTTTGAAGTCTAGCATAGCTAGAAGATTTGGAATACCTATGCTTCCACCATCAACTTCAATTTCTCTACTGATCCATTTCTTAATAAATCTATCTATTTCTATCATCTTCAATTCTCCATCTCAACATAACTATACAAGTTCGTCAAACTTACCACACATTATGAGTTCAGGAACTTTCCACAATCATATGAGTTTAAGTCCTAGTCAGACCTTTGGCGTCCATTCGCTGAGGGGTTCATAAACATTTCATATAATTATGAGTCACGAACGTACCATAAGTATGAGTTTTAAGAACTCGTACTTAACCTTATATTCTCTACCTATTCGTTATACACATGAGAAAAGAATCACCTTATCCACATGTATATAGCAAATAGCGCGACATTAGGTTCCAATGATTATCAATGCCAGAAACTAAGTGGTTGTCAAACCAAACTCGGCCACTAATCAATATAGGAAGCTAAGCGGACAATTCCCCGCCCATACAAAGAATTGGTCAACCTAACCACTATATCGACCAGGAAGCTAAGTGATTCTAAAACCAAGTACAAATTCCCTGCCCATACAAGGAATCATACAACTCAGGTGCTGACATGAGTCCTTAATTGAAATCCCTCACCATTCTAACTTTCTCTTTTCTTAATACGAATTTTCTTTAATCCGCATCTTAACATTTATCACTCTTTTCTGAGTTTACATTGTACCATTTCATAGTACCTTCTCTTTATAGCGTCAGGCTATATCATACCAATCACTTAACATATCATATGTTATTCAACGATTTAATCTGATCAAGTCGTGATCTTATTTCGTAATCATTTCACCTTATACTTACGATCGTTTTATTTTACGATCTCCTTATTCTTCTCTTTAATCATATTATATATTGATTTTATTAACACTTCTCATCTTATAGACATAGTCTATTTATTATCACTTTTCATCTCTATTACTGGAGTAAGGTAACTCCGTATTCTGATCCTTATAAATTTTCAAGATTCTTCTTTGAATCTTAATTATCTTTCTCTTTACTTAATAATGAATTTCCAAAAATTCATCTCTTATCGCTTAAACTCTATTCGAGTTTATTACTTATCACCTCTCCGCGGTTATATCCTAAGGTACACCTACCTAAGGTTTATAACCTACGGCTCTGATACCAAATGTAGCATCCCCAAATCTCGGTCCTAATCACCAAGGATCTGGTATACTATTTCTATAACTATTGCGGAAGATATAAACATAAATTGTTTATACATTAAACTTTTACAACATAAATTCCACGGTCTACAACCTTAACTTAATACATACCTTCAATATCTTAAAGGTTTACAATGATATTTTCGTCAGAAAATTTAATAGATCTAACTTCACTATAATTTAATCTTGCACTTTGTCTTCGCTTCTGTCTTTACTCAAGCTTTCATCTTAATCTGAAATTTTTATCATGATATAGCAAGGGTGAGCATCAAATTTGCCCAGCAAGTTTAAATTTATTTGAGGATATATCATGATTGAAAGAATAGAACAATAAGCTAGCTAACTTTCAACAATATAAACATTGTGAAAGAGCATGAACAAATTTTCTTAGCTGAACGACCAAGTCAATAAAAATGAATGGTCAAGCATAAACATGAACAGATTAACTGAACCAAATGGTAATGAAGGTGATCAGCCTTTCATACCTGATTAACATTTACAATATGCACAACGTGCGAATCAATAACCAATATAGACGTGAATAATCAACAACAATTATTCATTAACATGCTTTGAACATACAACTCAAGTTTGAGTTAAGGAAAAACTTGTCTGATTCGTTGACTACTGCTACGCAGTTTAAGTTAACTTCTTTTGGTAAGACCTATCATTAATAATAAGATTGGTCTTTCAATCAGCATATTCTACTTTGTATCATAATACAATTACTTTGTCAATAGATTATCTAACACTTAATCAAATATTAGATAACATCCTAACACATCGGTATTATTATCATTCTTGGATAATTCTTCAACCACTGTATCATATTCATTAAGATTAAACACTTAATCTTATACATTATAAGTTCTTCTTTATACTCTAATAAGTCAAATACTAATCCAACAACCTGGATTCTAAATTTAACAACCAAATTGTCAATCCAGCAGACTGGATACAGAATCCAGCAACCTGGATTCAACAAATCTCCAATCCAGCAAGCCAAACTGCAATCCAGCAAACTAGATTACAAATCCAGCAACTAGATTGCAATCCAGCAAGTTGGATTCGACATATTTTTAATTCAGTAAACTTCTTTTCAATCCAGCAAGTTGGATTCATCAGATTTTCTAATCCAGCAAGCTGGATTCCATATCCGAACACGAAAATACCAAATCAACTTATTATTTCTCTATCCTTTGCACAAACATGTATACACATATTTCATACACAAAAAGTATTTTTCCAAAATTTTCCAACTTCCTTTGGTATTTTAAAAAAAATCATTTTTAGTTAATTCCTTAAGAAATTAGCTACCTCGTGCTTAACTTCAGAAATTCCCATCTCTTGGCACAATCTTATACGTGTTAACGTGACACTCCAGTTTAAATTTCGTGGCCATCGGAGTTATAGAACTCCGGTTATAGCCATTTTCGTCGGAAAATCACAGAAATTGAAATGGTCATAACTTGGTCATTTTAAGTCAGAATTAGTTCATTTTTGGACAGTAGGTACTTAATACCATATATTTTCATGTCCCAAAAGGCCGGAATTTTTCTCACAAATTAAGTGGCCAAAACAGCTCCCGCAAAAATCTGGGCAGCAACTTTTTGCAAAAAAACAGTTTTAGAGTCCTTTGCTAAAACAGTCATAACTCTCGCGTTTTAAAACATTTTTGAGCGATTATTGGGCCCACGCGAAACTAACTTCTAGGGCTACAACTTTTATCTAATGATATTTTTCCAAAATCCGAACACATCAGTCCAAAAAGTTTGTAAAAGGAGACTGTTCGGGATTTGGTTGAACAGTTTTGATTATGCTTCTTCCGAACGTCATAACTACCTCATCCGGAGTCGGAATTAGTCCGTTCCGGAGTCTATGGAAAGCTTATTCAGTGTACTATAACATACCAGAAGCCCAGAATTTTTAAAGCACAAAAAAGTGTACGAAAATGCCCCCGTCTCTGACTGGTCCAAAACTGTCCAGTTTTCTTTCCAAAATTCGGGACTGTTTTGACTTTCACAGCCACTACTCCATAAAAACTCAACATTTTTGAGTGCTACCACTTGAGTTAACTACTAAACACATATATCTAGCACCCCTCTTTGACGGATCGTAAAAAGGAGTTATAGATTTAAAACGGTGGATTTTCAAAGTAAATAGAAATTTAGGATTTCTAAACTAGAAAAATTAAGTTTTCTTTTCTTTTGGTTTCCAACCAAATCAACACCCAAAATAGGTAGATCCATACTTGAATCCATGAAAAACATATATATCATAGGGATTTGAACTTCTAAATCAAAAACCCCTTTCATCAAATTCCAAAAAGAAATTAGAGGAAAATTTAAAAAAAATAATTTCATACCTTTCTCTTTCTCTTTCTTCTTCTTCTTTCTCTTCATGGAGAAATTTTTTTTTCTCCTCCTCCTTTCTTCCCTCGTGGCTTCGGACTCTTCTCTTTCTCTCCCTCTTTCTTCTTTTTCCCGATCTTCCCTCTTTCTATTTCTTCTTTCCATTCCTATCTTCTTTCCTCTCTCTTCTTATCTAAATAGTCGATCTTCACTTCCTCCTTTTTTTTTCGGCACATGTGGCCTCTTATCATCCAATTCTTATTTTATTTTAATTATTTTATTAAATGCCCACAATGCCCTCATTAATTTGGGCTGAAAATTGGGCTTAACACTTAATCCTTTGGGCTATGTAAAATTAACATAGTCCAATCCTTTCCATCTTATCACACCCTAAATATTTAATTAGGGCATCTATTCCAAATAAATAGAATTTAAATCATCACTTTAGCACATTAAATTCTATAACCCAATTAAACTTGTTTTAATTAAGTTATAAAATTAATAACTTGAGATAATAAAAATATATCTCTCAACTTAATATAATTTTTAATACTATTGTTCTCCCACGAGTGGGTCTAGTTTGGGCCCTTAATTAATCTCATAGAGCTAACAAATTTAATTGTTTTACTTACTAACAAAACTAACTTGGGCTTTCAATCCCTAAATAAATTGGGTCAATATAATACTTGTCACATACATAATATATTGGGCTAGATTAAATAATTTAATCACCCTTAGTCACTTTATCTACAAGTCCCATGCTTAATAATTAATTGGACTTGTTTAAATAATATAACTTCCTTAGTCCATTAAATTTAATTCTCTTGGACTCTAAATAAATTATTGGGCTATGATATTATTATAGTCCATTACTTTTAATACTATTTTACCCTAATTATTTAATTAGGATTTTTATTTCTCACTCTAGAAAATAAATTCTTTACTCATGCATTTTTAATTTCATAACCCTTAAGTTATTTAATTCTTCATTCCTAATATATAATTAGGATTACACTAGTTTCTTTTATTTGATTATATAATAAACAAATATAAACCATCACATAATATTCGTATTCACTTACTTCACATAATCATTAAATAAATTATGTCATGCTCCACAATTCTCTTAGATTAGGTCACTAGTATATATTTAAATACTAGAACCACTAAATAACAATAACCATTTAGATTATTTAATTCTCATACATAATTTAAATAACTTATTTAAGTTATACAATTCATAATGTATACTTAAATTTAATTTTCTCCTCCTCTCCATAAATTGTTTTCAAACAATTTATTTATATATTAAATATATAATTTAATATATTCAATCATTTATTCAAATATGAATTTAATTACTAACTACTTTAATACCAATATACATATCTATATATTGGATCTCATCTCATATTTTAGCTTTACCTTATTTGGTATAATATTAAATATTATACCATTATCCATATAACATCTTTAACTTCTCACACTGATTTTGACTTTTCTCTATAAAAAGTCAACTGTTGACTTTGACCAAAAGTCAACCTTTACACACTTTGTGTTTACTGCCCGTTTTGACTAATCTTGACGTTCCGGACACAACCGAGCAGTCCATGCTTCAAAAATCTATCTCTAACTCAAATTTTAAATTTTCAATTACTCCCTTCTTATTGTTAATCGTATTAACTAACGACTTTATACTTATTCAAATTCTTATTTGCCATTCAAGGCCAACGCTCAAGCTATGTTAATTACTAACATAGTTTTATCTTGATCCTTATATCATTAACTTAATTCAACATTCCTCTTACTAAAATATTTATAGCACCTTACTAAGTATATATATTTCTATACATATACTCATCTTCGTTTAACCTTATAACATCTCTTCATGTGAAATCTTATCTCCTTACTAAAATTTCCATATGTAATTATATAACATTTCTTAGACTATTCAGTTCACACCGAATTTACAGGTATCGTAATACCTTATTCTCGATATTTCTCCAAGTACATATTAATTCATTTCTAGGGTTTTGAAATTTTGTAACCCATATTTCTTTATCCTCATTCAATTAAGAAACCATATAGGTTCTTCTTAAAAATTTTGAAATCCTTAAAATTCATTCACAGAAACGTCAATTCCATACACTTATTTTCTGTCTAGGTTAATCTTATAACCTTTAATCCATCATTTTAGTATTTTAATAATTATCTAAATTTTCTGGTTGTCACAACAGTAATACGCGTTGTTGCACAGTAGCACACGGTATTGCACAGTATTGTTGAATTATTGATTCTTACGTAAGAAGGCACTACTCAATAATTGTTACAATAATTACTGTTCAATATTTTATTTTATTGGTTCAATAATTATTGCATTGATAGTTTATATTATTGTTGTTTCAATAATTGTCACTGCACAGTATTTTCCATTATCAGATCAATAATTCATATTATTTGAATAATATTATTAGATATCATTATTTGCAATGTCTAGAAAGTTCTGTCAAGAAGAGGTTTGGTCACCTAATTGTGCGCCAGTAAGGAGAAATCCTTATCGGAATGCCCCCTCTTTCCTGGGAATGGCCTGGTTGTCATAATTGTGATTCTGTAATATTATTTGTGAATAATTAATTATTGATTTATATGATAAGAAAATATTTATTTTATGTGGATATAAATGATGGATTTATTTATGTTGTTATAAATGAAGAAATTAATGTTGAGGTGTTTTATCAGTATTTTTGTCGGAATGGAGGTATTAAAAATCAAACCAGTGTTCTTGAGATATATTGCGTGAGTTATAATTTTTAATTCGACCGTTGGATCGTTGTGATTTTTGGATATGTTATACATATATAAGTTGAGTATATGTTCACAAATTTTGAACCGTTAAAATTGAACGTATGATTTGTTATGAATTTTAAGAGATGACTGGTTCAGAAATTGTTGGAGTTTCAGAATTTATCATTTTGGTAAAAAATCCTAGAATTGGTGGGCCCCACATTTGGTTGGTGAGAAATGTGCTCAAGTTAAATTTCAAATGTGATGGGTGGTAATAGTAGCGGGTAAAGCCATCAGGTAGCAGGTCAAGTCTGCTTCGGTGTGCTAACATTTTCCTATAAATAGATGGCTAAGTTAGAATTGAAAATCACACCAGAAATAAGTTTTCTCTCTTTCTCTCTCTATATTATCGAGCGTATTTTGGGAGTATTTAGATACTTTGAGAGTTGCTATTCAGTACAAGTTGCATTCAGCATCATATCCGACATTTCATTCTGAAGTACTGTTTCTTTGAGGTAAGGGATGTTATTTTCTTCATAATGATGTTATTATTTCAATATCATTATACCGAAATATTGGTATGGATTTTATTGTGGAATTTCTACCTTTTTGTGTCGGGGTTACTATTCACGTATACGGCACTATTCACGAATACGACACTATTCACCGAAAAATAAAATTTTCTACTTTTTGTCCAAGATATTTATTATGGTTACTATCTTTGATTGTATCCATGTTTTGATCATTATTTTTGAATTCTGCTTCAAAATTGGTTATTTCGGAGTATTATTGAACTTGGATAAATTGTAATACGAATCCCTAATATTTGTTCTTTTATTTCACTGGATTCATTTTCTTTAAGATATTTTTCATCATCCTCAGTCCTGAATGATGATATTACTGAATATCTTTGGCCTGTAGTGCAAAGATGAATGATTACCTGATGAATATCTTTGGTCCATAGTGCAAAGATGAATAGGTGTTGAGATGAACATGACCAACTGGTGATACAAATGAATATCTTTGGCCTGTAGTGCAAAGATGAATATTTGATTCAAGATGTATATTGATTGATGTTACAGGGATAAAATATTGATGATGGACTTTTAAATCTTAGAAGATAGTAGAATTCATTCTCTACTTGACTCTTCTAATGGATTGTTGTTTCCGCTGCAGTTGTTGATCTAAAACTTGTTGTCTATTATATTTTATCAGATTTTTCCCTGTTGAAGACTAATGATAATTTGTTGTATATTATCTTAGTCATAATATTCTTTACTGTGCTAGTTGAGCTCACCCTTTTCCTTTTTGTTTCATATGTCTCAGGAGACGAGAATATAACAGGAACTAGTCGGGGTGTGGAGTGATGTTTCCAGTCAGTTGTGTTAGCAGTCCTCACTATTTTATAAAAAAGTGTGATAATAATTGTAATGAGGACTCCTTTTGAGTTTGTATACTGTCTATTAGACATTATTTGTATTTAAACTCACAGTATTGTGTTGTCGTATTTTGTACGACAATTGTGATAATGAAGTTGTAGTTGTTTTCTGTACTATGTATTTGGCGACTCAGAATAGGTTGGGTGGAATGGACCTATTTTGGGGGCGTCACAAAGTCAGTAAGTGAAGTTGCTGTCAAGTAAACAGAAGACAACGATCTTAGAAGCAACCAAGATCGTAGTGTTTGCCAAACAAAAAAAGAACTGATGGAGTGTGCACAGAGATATTGGTCAGCCTCTGAAGAACAACGCTAAAGTGATTAAGCATAGGGTCAGTCCATTAATGATAAGTGAACGGGAGATCACAAGGAGAAAGCGAGCTGGACGCACCACAAATCTGAAGTGTCTTGCCTTTCAGATGGGAGCAGAGCAAGGAGACAAGCCATCAGTATCTGAGAACAGTCAAAGCAAACAGAAGTGTTGAAGCACTGCACAATAGAAAGAAGAGGTGTTCTACATTGAAGATCCAATCAACACTCTTTAGGATCGTAGTGTTGACTCTACCAGTGAGCAACATTCAACAAGACACTATGATCAGGTCCAAGGAGACGTGCATTAGAATCGTAGAGTTTGAACAGCTGAAGATTGAAGCATTGGCAACGATTTAATCTGAAGGTTGATATTCGGACTAGAGCTTATTGAGAGCATCGATGTAAAAGAACAACCTTCTATCGAGAAATCAGAAGGAGGAAATAAAATCTTCGACCTGCCCGAGGCATAAAGCAACATCTCTGACGGGGTAGGTGAAACAGTAGACTGCAGTGTTAGAAAGTCATGATATGTCACATCTGCAGTCTACCTCAAGCAACTCGAGATCTGTGAAGAAATTTGAATATCTTTCAATGGATACTTTCCAACGGGAGTATTGGGAAGGAGTATAAAACTGATAGAGCTTCAAAGATCAAAGGTTGCTGGAGTTGCTAAGTTTGGAGTAACGATGGATGGATCTAAACCATGTGAGATAGTGAGTCCGAAGGCTCACTCAACGATCCACAAAGAACACTCAGAGTCAGACAAAGAAAGAAGTAGAAGTGAGAGTTCTATAATGTAGAAGTGAGAGTTCTACTACATGAAGAGTGTTCTGAACTGCCGAGAGAATGAAGAGCATCATGTCATCTTGATGTCCATCATGGGAAGACTCTATGTACCATAGAGAAGACCTCACAGTCATCTTAGCAAGTCAATCATAGTAAGACATCAAGTATCAAGAAAGAAGATCACCAACGCCATCATGATGTCAAGCATGAGACTGTTTCTAAGTACCTAGCAGAAGAGCCTATAGTCAGCTTAGAAACTCATCATGTGCAGCCATCAAGTATCAAGGAGAATGATCTTCAAGGCAGTCATCAAGGGATCATCCGAAGTGGTTGAGTTACCAAAGAAGCTGAGCATCATGCAACACTCAACTGCACTTCAAGGGTGATCACGCCAAGCTGCTAAGTACAGAAGATGTTCAGAGCTTAGAGACATCTTAGCAGCTCAGCACCAACTCCAACAAACAACTCAACAACAAGAAGCCAGGGCCTGAGGGGTCCTTGTCCGAGGGGACTAAATGAAGCCAGGGCCTGAGGGGTCCTTGTCCGGAGGGACTAAATGAAGTCCAAGCCTGCTGGGCTTGAAGAGTTCCTAGGGAACTAGAGGAGTTCCAAGGCTGCTGGTCTTGAAGAGTTCTTAGTGAACTGAAGTCCCAAGGCTGCTGGCCTTGAAGGAATCTTAGTGATTCAGGGTGCTGCCATTCCTTAGTGGAAATCCTGCTAGTTGAAAGCAGAAGAGTGATTAGGAGCTTGAGTCTCTGAACCACTTAAAACTCCTTGTGTCTTTTACTTTATGTCATTTACATTATGTACATTAACTGCTATAACTGCTATGCATGTTTTAACCTCTTACAACTGAACTAACTCTAAGAACAATGTATGTATGATTATGAATATATCAATGAAGGGGATCTTTTACTTATTGCGCTGTGCTTGAAAAGATTCTTATGTTTGTCATATGCTAATTTAATAACAATACAAAATAAACTTGAAAATAATTTGAAATGAAAAAGGATCTATTCAACCCCCTTCTAGATCTATATTGTGCCTACTGGAAACTAACAATTGGTATCAGAGCAGGTTCTCATGCTATATTCAAAAGCTAATCGCTTTGAGTCTGATCCTAGGCACAAACATTGTTCTAAACTTAGTTTAGTAGTAAGTAACTTGTTATATGAAGATGAGCTCACACGTTGGAAATAATGTGTACAGGTTAAATGTGTATATACACCTGAAGCTGCTTAGATCGGTCCATGTTCTTGACTGTTATATCAACAAAACCAATCCTTGCCTGCAGTCAATCTTGTAGTCTGAAGACCAGATGAGAAAGCTAATGAGACATCAACATCAAAGAGTCAAGCATCCACCAGCCTGAAAGATGAAAAGGCCATACATGCTAAGAAATGCTTATCCAGATAAGAAGGAAGATCTTCTTAAATATGTGTTTGGCCAACCAGCAGCTGGGTGCAAACTTTATGAACTGAAGGATGTCAAAGAATTGAAGATGCTGAGATTCTCTTAGCTTGCACCTTCAAGACTGTGACACCCCCAAATCTCGGTACTTCATTACCTCAAGATTCGGTGTTCACTTAATCAAATCATTCATATTTAACTACCCAATCATAATAAAAATTGAATAATAAACCTTCCCTTAAGGGATTACATAAACAAAATCTCCTAGGTTATCTAACCTTTAATTACAATCATTCAAATGCGGAAATTAAACAAATACTTCATTACATCAATCCAATTAAAGTCTGATAAATAACTGTCAACATATTACAAGTCTTCGGTACTTGTTCATCTTTTCCTTTCCTTTACTGGTGCTAGGTACATCTACCTTCTCATCTTTAGCTGTAATAGTTATATAAGCAAGAGTGAGCAAACAAAGCTCACTTGAAATAACAATGAAGAAAATCTTATAACATTTGCCAACTAATAGGCTCAATAGAACTGAACAATATGTTCTATTAACAATCTGAAATATACATCTGAGGGTCTAATGACCACGAACCATGTCCACAGTTATAAGTAATCTTTCAACTTTAACTTTAACAGTCATAAGACTATAAGGACTCCACGTACTTAGGGGGATCAGCCCTTCGTACAATGTATTATGCACAACCATTTCAACGCTAAGCGTAAACCTCTAATAAAAGAGTTGTTCATCTCAGTATTTAGAATACAAGTCTGCACCAAAGTAGGTTTGGTTTGGATTCATTACAAGGTAATTTAGAATTCAACAGTCATCAACTAAGGATTAGTTGAATATAAAAGAACTAACTGTACGCTATGGAATAATCACAACTGAATTGATATTTGTAACTTAATATCATGCTTTAGGAATAATCTAATATCATAAACACTAAATAATCATAACATAATTTGCTTGAAACATATAAAGTCAAGGTTATTGAGAATTGGATACTAAGCATGCAAAGTGAATAGTAATTTGAACGATAAAGTTGTTCAACACTAGAATATTAAAATATAGCGATTCGCATGCTAAATAACAAGTTACATATTAAAGAAACTTGCTCAATATTAAAGTATAAGATTTAGAATACTTGTATCCTCATGAACAACTAGACACAAGGACTTTCTCAATAATAAACAATCTAGCTCTACGAAAGTGTAGAGTTAGCAACTTGCGTAATTGTAATTGAATTAAAAGCAATAACGTACTCAACGAAATTAAACTTGCACAACGAAATGTTAGAGTTAGAAAACTTGCCTTGAGCACAGGCTAAACCTTACAACTTGAATCTCAATACCCTATATATATGTCATCATGACATAATTAGTCTTTACCAACATTTTATATATATATATATATAAACAAGTATATACATCATGTACGTTTGATTTTCAATTCACATAATCGAATTACATTAATACTAGTTAACCCTTGATAACATGCTCATTTTTTTAGTTTAGTACTACTGAAATCATCATTTAACAGTCCTATTATTAACACATAACATTTATTTTCAGACTTAGTATGAATAAATAAAACTATCAGACCATTCTGCTAACTTGCGCCGCGGCTCCACAGTTTATACTGTGGGTTGGCGCTGCGATGCGAAACTCAGGCTAGCAGTTGGCACTGCGGCGTGATACCGGCGCTGCGGCGCGAGAATAATACTGCTGGACCGCGCTGCGGTGCCAAACTCCAGACTTCGGCGATAGCCTCGGCAACAGCATACACAAAAGCCAAATTGGCCTACAAGCTCCAATCTAACAAACTAATTAACATGTAATACACATATAGACTTCATATAAACATAATTTCAATACTCTTAACATGTTTTTACACATATAATAACATAAACATCAACTTTATAACACCCAATTTCAATGTTTTTGACAAACACTCTATTTTTGACATTTTTAATGATACTCATCACTGCAACTTTGTTTTTCAACCAAAACCATTAATTCAAACTATCATGTTTATGTTTAATCATCTACTTTCAAAAGTCAATAGTTATATATATATATATATATTATATATATTATATATATATATATATATATATATATATATATATTAACAAACTAATCAAACCTTAATTTTATTTTAAACTAAGCCATATTCATAAATTTTCATATAAATACTCTGCAATATAGTTTTCTTCACAAATTACATACATACATGAATTAATTGATTTAAACCATACATACCTATGAAAAACAGTTTTACAACAATCAATAATCATATAAAACTATATACACCAACATTTATCTCTTACAATTATTTTACAGAGAACTTTTTGGAGAAGAGGACAACCATAGTTTTTAAAAATAGGAGCAAGATGATACCTTAATTTAGAAGAAGATGATGGCTATCTTGGATTCTCAAGCTTCTTTTCCCAATTTCTTTCTCAAATCCTCTCTAGAATCCCTCAAGTTCTCTATCACTTTTCTCCTTTTCTTCTTTTTCTTCCTTCTGAGTTTTTCTTCTCTATTCTATCGTACGTAGTATAATATAACGTATAATAGTAATAATGTATATTAATTATTTAATAAATAACTCTAGATATAAATGATATCAGTTATCTAAGTTTTGAAAATCAAAAGCCACAAGGCTTCTTTGGCTAGGCTAATTAAAAATAACACATTAACTCTTACACCTTGTTTGGTAAACTAATTAAATAAATAGATTAATCTTTATACCTTGTTTGATAA
>CM029017.1:57728276-57753275 GCA_016801055.1 Panax notoginseng | reverse complement strand
TGTGTACAAAAAAAAAGTGCAAGTCTGTGTATTTCCATTTATCCATATATATATATATATATATATATATATATATATATATATATATATTCACTAACGTTGAGAGTCGCGTCGAGTGGGTATGCCCTGATCGTCGATCTGTGGCTTTTTATTGCTATATATATATATATATATATATATGTATAAAAGCAATAAAAAGCTTAAAAATCTGAAATATCTTATAGTGGGCTGCCAAGAAGGCTTCAGATAGCTTTTGATGCTTAAAAACTCGGTTTCCACCGGTTAAACTTCAGTATGTTACAAAACATGAGCTTACAAGTGTTAAGAAAGAAGAATCACTCAGTTTAGAGCACTCTAGCAGAGGTTACAGACTGAAATGGATAGAGTTTTTTCTCTTTTTTCTTCTTTTTTTTTCAAATGAGATGCCAAGAGCTCATATTTAAATACCAGATGGCCGTGGGTCAACCCGCGGTAACTGCGGATCTACCTGTGGCTGCCCGAGCCATGCAGGTATCATCGTCTCGAAGTACGTGCACTTGGGCTACGCGCTGTCCGCTTAAACCTTCATAACTTTCAATCCGGGCATCTGATAAATGAGTGTTATACCTTTTCGGAATGCTGTTGTCGAGAGCTACACAATGACATGGGATTAGAGGTTGTACGAAGCCGGAAAGATGGGTCCATGGCCAGATCTCTAAGTCTTCAAAGTCTGTTCGTTGTACTGTAAGACCCCGAATTTTATCAAATAAAAGTATTCAATTTTTTCTATTCAGTAAATGGTTAAATTGATAAATGTTAAAGTTAAGGGTGATATATGAATTTTTTTTATACACAAGTGGTTATAAAATATTCATTGTTGTAGGGGAATATTCGTTTGGTCGTGAAATATTCTTTCTGTCGGGGAATATTCGTACGACGGCGCAGACATTTGTGGGCCCCATAACAGAATAACTGTCGGATGAAGATAACGACAAAAATTGAGTTTTTATAATTAACGGCGTAGTTGTTACCGTTAACACTGTTGGAATACCCGGTGATTAAAATACAGTAATACGCGTTATTACACAGTAGCACACGGTATTGTACAGTATTTTTAAAATTATTGATTCTTACGTAAGAAGGCACTACTCAATAATTGTCAAAGTAATTACTATTCAATATTTTATTTTATTGATTCAATAATTGCTGCGTTGATATTTTATATTATTGTTATTTCAATAATTGTTGCTGCACAATATTTTCCATTATCAGATCAATAATTCATATTATTTAAATAATATTATTAGATAGAATTATTGGCAATGTATAGAAAGTTCTGTCTAAGGAGAGGTTTGATCATCTAATTATTTGCTAGTAAGGAGAAATCCTTATTAGAAAGCCCCTTCTTTCCTAGAAACGGCCTAGTTGTCATAAATGTGATTCTGTAATATTATTTATGAATAATTAATTATTGATTCATATGATAAGAAAATATTTATTTTATGTGGATATAAATGAGGGATATATTATTGTGGTTAAAAATGAAGGAGTTTATGTTGAGGTGTTTTATCAGTATTTTTGTCGGAATGGAGGTATTAAAAATCAGGGTTTTTGATATATTTTGCGGGGGTTATAATTTTTAATCCGACCGTTGGATCGTGGTAATTTTTGGATATGTTATACATATATAAGTTGAATATATGTCCACAAATTTTGAACCGTTAAAAATGAACGTATGATTTGTTATGAATTTTACGAGATGACTGGTTTAGAAATTGTTGAATTTTCGGAGTTAATCATTTTGGTGGAAAATTCTAGAATTGGTGGGCCCCACTCTTGTTTGGTGAAGAAATGTGCTGAAATTTTTATTCAAATGTGGTGGGTGGGAATAGTAGCAGGTAAAACCATCAGGTTGCAGGTTAAGTCTGCTTCGGCATGCTAAAATTTTCCTATAAATAGAGGGCTAAGTTAGAATTGAAAATCACACCAGAATTCATAAGTTTTCTCTCTTTCTCTCTCTAGATTATTGAGTGTATTTTGTGGGTATTTAGATACTTTGTAAGTTTCTATTCATCAGTGTAAGTTTTCTTCAGCCTTATACCGATCAGAAGTACTGCTCTTTTGAGGTAAGGGATAGTAAGGGATTGTAAGAGATTTTAAGGGTTATTATATTTTTCAGTTTGTAATTCTTCTGACCTTCAGAAAATTATGGAAAAATTTGAAATGATATTTTGATGAGTTTTATTGATTGTGTCCAAAAATGGTGATTTTTGGATGTATAGATTAAGAGTTATGAATTTTACGGGAAAAGACTATTTTAAAAGTAACCGCTTATAACTCTTTGTGGTTAACTCCAAAATTGATGAAATTTTTATTGGGAGTATATGTGTATGATAGAAGTATAATCTGTAAATTTCAGAATTTTTGGACAAAAGTACAATTTTTGATAAATGTCTAAATATTCAGCTGTTTTGGCCATATGAAAAATAGTAAATGACTTTTAAAAATTTTGAGAAAAATATATGTTCACTATGGGACTATATTATGATAAATTCTAGAAAATAAATATTTTTGGAACTGATTTGATATTTTTCATGAAAATAGTCTAGTTATGAGTAAATGAATTACATATGTTTTGTGAAGTAAGAAAATTGAAAAATAGGATTTTATGACTTGAGAATCCTATATGAGGTATATGCAGATTTTTGATGAGGGTTTTGGTTATTGGTGATAAAATCTTATGAGTTTGGCATTTTAGAATGATTAAATGCATTATTTAGTAAAGTGTAAACAATTAAAATAAATTGTTTATAAGCTTAAGAAATATTATTCTTTCAATATCATTATACCGAAATATTGGTATGTATTTTATTGTAAAATTTCTACCTTTTTGTGTCGGGGTTACTATTCATGAGTTACTATTCACGAGTTACTATTCATGAGTTACTATTTACGAGTTACTATTCACGAGTTACTATTCATGAGTTACTATTCACGAGTTACTATTCACGATAAAATTGGTTTCTTTTTTCTAACCAAATTATAGTTGATTTATGAATATTGCTCTTGAAATTAAATCCATGTTTTGATCATATTGTTTTTAATATCATATATAACATTTTTATAACCTTGATGTCGAAATTTTCTTTCGTTTGAGTGTAAAGATGGATAAATTATTGGTATGATCATGACTATGGGTTCTCTTTGGCCAGTAGTGCAAAGTTGAATTGTTGACTGGTATGATCATGACCATTGAATTTATAATTGAATATCTTTAGCTTAAGTGCAAAGGTGAAATGATCAACATGGTTATAATTATTGTTTATATAAATTCTGAAAAGATTATATATTTCTTTGAGATATTAATATATTTGGCCTGTAGTGCAAATATGAACTGTTGATGAATATATTTGGCCTGTAGTGCAAATATGAACTGTTGAGGAATATCTTTGGCCTGTAGTGCAAAGAAGAATTGTTGATGAATATCTTTGGCCGTAGTACAAAGATGAATTATTGATGAATATCTTTGGCCTGTAGTGCAAAGATGAACTGTTGTTGAATATCTTTGGCCAGTAGTGCAAAGATGAACTGTTAACAAATATCTTTGGCTCGTAGTACAAAGATGAAGTTATTAGTATGATTATGAACAGGAAATGTGATTTGGTGTAACCATGATCTTTGATGTTTCAGGTATAGATAGGTGATGAAAATTATCTTCGTCCTGGATGAGAAGAGGAATTTAGAACTACAGTTATGATTATGAGTTATTCATATGATTGTGGACAAGAATTGTTGATTGATGTTACAGGGATAAAACATTGTTGGTGGATTTTTAACATGGAGAAGATAATAGACTTTATAGTCTATTTGACTCTTCTAATGGATTGCTCGTTCCGCTGCAACTATGGTTGAAATTTTTATCATCTACCATATGTTCTAAATCTCTGATTTATTACTGATGAAGACTATTGATAATTTATTTATCTTTAGTTATGATATTCTTTACTGGGCTAGTTGTGCTCACCCTTCTATTTCATAATTCCTTTCAGGTAATAAGAGTGTAGCTGGGTCGAGCGGGGGTAACAGGGGAATAGAACGGTGATCATCATTTAGTAGTTATATTTGGTGAATCAAATAGGGTGAGGCGAACCCAACGTTAGAAGGGTGTTTTGCCACTATCATACAAGATGTCTAATGATATACAATCTCGTGTCACCATAAGACAGGGATGTGCTCATCCACTTGCTGAGTATACCTACGAGCACTACCTATATAATCTTGGTGTTTGTTTGAAGTATAATTCACGATTAAAGACAGTGGAGATAATGATAAGTCAAGAGAAGACTCACCATTGGGAAGAATATGATAGTAATCTTCTCGTTTTTCTTTGGGGTCTATTGGGTCAACCAATGATAATTCTGTGGCCATATGATATCTATCATAACCTAGACGCATGGCCTCCCATGTATGAAGGTTTCCTTAAGCACTTCCCAAATATTCTATTTTCTGAAACAGTTTTTGACTATACCTTTATGTAAGGTGTCATTGTGAGGTGCTGTCCACGGTTGGGACATGAGTCACATTTGGTATATATTTGTATCCAAACTCACAGCATATGTGTTGTTGTATTTTGCACGACAATTGTTGTAATAAAGTTGTAGTTGTTTTCTGTACCATGTATTTGGCGACTCAGAATAGGTTGGATGGAATGAACCTATTTTGGGATTGTCACATGTACTGTCTTGTGCAGCTGTTACTCGGGATTTGAGCTATGGTTCTTGTGGGACACCTTGGTACGCAATGTTGATTTGAATTGTGTTGAGACGAAGTGAATGTGATGTTGAGGTGGAAAAATGACGATTTTCCCCCACCAGGGTTATCTCTGGCTTTGGCGCAGATGTAGCAGTCGTTTCTCAAGATTATTTCCGATATTGGGCTGCTGTGGATACTGAATGTCCTCAGGGTTATCTTTGAGGTTGGCTCGACCTCTCGGGGTTATCTATGGGATTGATCTGAGTATCCCAAGGTTGAAACTGGCTTTTTCAGGGTTATCTTCGGAACGTGGATTGGATCCCTTGGGGTTATGTCCGAGGTTAGAATTGGACTTCCTGGGGTTGAACTGAGTCTCTTGGCGTTATCTCTGAGATTGATAATTGGATTTCCCGGTGTTGTCTCCGGGGTTAAAACTGATATGACTTCCAGGATTATATCTGGAAGATAATTCTGCCTTCCTGCATGGTTAGTAACAGGAACGCAAAATTTCGAGTGTCTACAGATGCCTCTCTTTATCATATTCATGCAATGTAATAGCATGGATAGGATAAAGACTACTAGACACTTGAAATATGACAAGACAAGCATGATGCAAATGTAATGCATCATGATGCAATGTTATGCTGAGTGTTGTTTGTTGGAATAATTTCCAATGGGATGTGATAACTGCCCACTCCCACTGCTTATGTTGGGGGATGTAGTTGTCAATGATGGCCTTGTTGAATCGCTTTGATGTCTACTCGACCGGTAGTTTATAAAGCTCTTATCACAAGAATCTCCTGATGCAACGTTGGGGTTATTGCCGGTGGTTTGAACTGTCTATCAGTGCTATCTGAGCTTGATTTATCGATAAGTCGCAGGGATGTCTTCTAAATCTTTGAAGTGGAGGTTTCTCCATGATTGAGGCCACATGATGTTGACATTGGGGTTATCACCAAAGTCCTTAATCCTTTGCATATGCTTTCCACCGAAGATGTTCTTCTCATTTGTGAGCGACTGTTGAGGATTGTGTTTTGATTACTGGGGATATGTATAACAGATTCCATCATAGGTCCTCCCCGATGAGGATGGTTTTGCGTGGTTTGTATCATCAGGTTTTTCTAACGCTTCATTGGAGTTACTGTCAATAGCTAGTAATGTTAGGGCTGCCTGACCCTTGTTGAAGTAGCTTTTAACGGCTTGCATCATTGGACCACCTCCGATGCTTCGCTGGAGCTATCGCCAACGGCTGGTAATATCAGGGATACCTGATCCTCATTGAAGTTGCATTCAACGGCTTAGGATGTTCAAAATCTCCGCTGGGGATGTATTTCTAACGAAATGTGTGCTTTTGATTGTGATTACAACCCCAAGTTGATGGTATCGGTCCTCCGCGATGTGTTGACAAGGGTAGCTTTCAATAGCTTTGATCATCAACTTTCTGAACCCTGTATCCGGGTGAATACCAATGATTGATATGTAGACTCACAATTTGATCTTTGAAATCAGGATTTCAGGCTTTTTCGCTTAATCGCGTAGCATCTTTTTTTCTGATTTGACTTTTCAGCTTTTGGGACCTCCCTTGCAACTTAAATTTGATCGAGCTGGAGGGGGTAGGAACCAGGGTAGCCGAAAGTAGACTCGCGGCTGCCGCGAGTTGACCCGCGGCCACCCGTGGGTTATATCTCACTTGCCATCCCTTTCACAAGTCATTCTCAAGTTGAAGCCGCACAGAGAATCCGAGATTTCTTCTTCAACTCAACTAAGTTCGGGTTGTTTTCTACAAAACCCATCACTGTACAATCGTTCTGCACTATCCAGGTAACGTTTACATTATTTTCTTTTTGAGTTTTGACCGTTGGAAAGTGAGATATCATACAAAATGCTTCAAAACTCATAGTAGTGAATATGCATGCTCATATGGCTTGATAAAAATTATTCAACACAGTAAATGTTAGTATTTTACCATGCTGAACGTATTGATGTGAAAAAAAATTAACTTTTAAAACAGTCAATTTAGCACCTTTTTCTGCTATATTTTATCATATTTAAGGATAAATGAGCAAAGGTTTTGAAGCAAAGTAATCCTGGTAATTAGGATACCCTTATGGATTATGACTTTGATGTTTTCATGCATATAGGATGCTTATGACTTTGAGTTAGTGTGCTACTGAATGACCACCTTGTCATGCCTACGTACATGTGGATAGTCCTTTTTACAAAGGAGACTTTGGAGAAATTTTTTAAATGAGTCTAGGCATTAAATGAACATGTATTTTTAACTCTATTGCAGATGTATGCTAAAGTAATGCATGCATGCATATAGCTATGAACTGCATTTGATGAGCTCCAGGTTAGAATTTACCACACCCTTTCTTAGGTGATTTAGAGACTTTTGTCCAGATATATGGATCCAGACCAGCCGAGTAGCTCCCATAGGACCTCTTTAGGTGTGAGGAAGAGAGCTTCAGATGTGCCTCGACCTCGCCCAGCCCAACAGCCTTGTTGGTTGACGAAGTCAGTGATTCGTTCTATCCGGGTTGAGAGACCAGATGTTGAGGACGAGGAGGAAGATGTACCCATTGCGGATCCTGATCCTGTTCCTTCTTCTTCCATTCCACGCAGGGAGCTTCCAGCTATAAATGTGACGATTCTAGAGCTTTTGGATGATTTAGTCGTCACCCCTCGATTTATCTTCATGCGAACGAGGTAAAAGTCATGTTGATCTTCCTTTTCCCATTTTTAGGGGCAAGGGTTCTGATTTTGATTTGCATTTTGATGCAGGTTCCCGACTTTATGCAGCCCAGAGGGAACTGGTTTAACATACATTCTCTGTACCAGACTTTTCATCTAGAGTACCGAGAGATGGTGCATGCTTGGGGCTTCGAGGCTTTCTTTTCCATCCTCCCCCATCGTTGTCCCTAGGGTTATCTCAGGGCTTTGTCTAAGCTCTGGTTTCACCAGACCCAATCTCTCTATTTGCTAGATTGTGAGGTGATGATGACATTGATGGATTGGCAGTTCATCACTGGGATGGAGTTTTTTGGGGCACCAGTGCCTTTGGTGGCTGACATTTCCCCGACTATCGTTAGATCCTTGTTGGGAGTCCCGGCTATGGCGCTCAATGGCAGGATTGTTCATTCTAGTCCTTTGAGTGTAGATGCCGTGAGTAGGGCTCTGACTGAGCTATTGCCCGATGATCGGAGGGTTAGAGATCGCATCCTTCAGCCATTGTTTCTGATCATCCTAAGGGGTTGTTTCCTGGCTGATAACTTTTCGACGGTGTCATTCGCTTTAGTTAGCGCCACTTGGGAGGTGGACCGAATTGGAGAGTTTGATTAGGGCTCCTACACCTTTGCCTACTCTCTCAGGGGGATGTGCCTACGCTAAGAGACTGTGACGGAGGCTTGGTTAGGGTTTTACCCATTCCTACTGGTGAGTATTTTCTCTTTTGATTTCCCTTTATTTGGGTTGCCAGTTTGACTGACCACAAATATTTGATGTCGTATTAGCAGTTTTGGGCCTACGAGAGGCTCCCATGTCTTCGTCCTGTTAGCCTGTTAGGTTTGGATACCTATCCACGGGGATGGCGATGACATTACTCCACTTTGGCAGAGGTTCCTGTAGCTGAGGGTTTCACCCATTCGCGCCTACAGTTGGAGTTATTGACCGCGGAGGTCATTACATGGGTTTCTTACTCTGAGGACCACTTGACAGTTGGCTTCAAGGGTGGTTTCCTAACTGGTGTCGAGTATGTATTGTCCACCCGTCAGATTCCTCTCCTTACTGACGGAGGTTGGGAGCTCTATTTAGGAGAGCGTGCTATTAGGAGCACTACAGGAGAGATACGTATTCCTATCTTTCCTCCTGCTAGCCGTTATTGGCCTTTGTCGCAGCCGATCACTAAGGTCCCATTGATGGGTGTGGATGACTTTACTTTGTTAGAGGGGCCTTTCACTTAGGAGGTTTTTTTACCGCTGGTGTTCCCTCGGACCATTGGAGCTCAGACCAGTGCCACACAACTTATGGGGTATATGGTTCATGGCGCCGTTATGATGACAAATTGGATTGCCTGCGCCTGAGAGCCTACTCATCTAACGCAGAATGAGATTTTGACCCGGCAGTTGGACTGAGCACATTTCTTTATCCGACAATTAGGCAGAGATCCATCAGAGGCGGATACTTATGATCCTTCCAACTATCTGGGGCTGGCCCTTCAGTTGGCCCATATTCAGATGGTTTTGCCAGCGCAGATCCTTCGTTGTATCGGCCTGATATCCCTTCTAGCAGAGATTTAGTGACTTAGGAGGAGTTATATCAGATGGACGGATTGGATGACGTGGACATCAACACCATTGACTTCTTCTGATGCATTTTTCGCTATATCTTTTGATAGGCCTCTGTTAGATATTGGGCGGCTGTGCCCCAGTTCTCGTTATATCTTTTGATAGGCCTCTGTTAAATGTTGGGCGGCTGTACCCCATTTCCCTATATTTTTTAGTTGTACACAGAGATGATGTATTTAGATGATAATGTACTTAGGAATGTATGTATACTGTTTCTATTCCCCACATCATATTGTCATCTGTCGTTTATTATGCATGTATTATGTCATGGATATGCATTTCTAGAGATGAGTTTAGCATTGACCCCTGGATGGTCTTATGACACGACTCTACAGATGTCTTCATCTACTATTAGCTGTATTAAGCATACCCCATCTGTGTTGGTGGCATCTTCTTTGAGATTGTGGTATGATAATTTGTCTTCCCTAGATCGGGTGATAGTTGATCAGTTGCTCTATGACCCTCCTAACATTTCAGGTTCCACCAGACGTTATAGAGGGCATATTTGAGCATTGGGTACCAAATAGACAGGTTTTCAGGTTTGATACCCAGAAGTTGACTCCTACCTTGGAGGAGTATGAGCGTCTTACAAACTTGCCATTGGAAAGGCATTACGCTCGGATCGCTGTCGGTGACATGAGCCGACAGTTTATGACCTTGACAGGCTTGAGGTGCAGAGTTGCCCTGGACGAGATTTCCTCGAGGCATGTGGTGTCCATGAGTTTCTTAATTGACAGATTTGGGTCATTGGATAACTATCTGCGATACTCCAGGGACTTCACCATTTCTGAGGGTGATTGACATGTCACCCGTGTAGACATACTCTTGATATGCATAGTGGCCTATTTGTACATGCCGTTGTACATGGACCATCTGGATATCGGTGTGATAGTGGTAGTTTGTGCTCTCCGGGAGGGACATACCATCTTACGAATGATTTTGGCAGAGACCTTGAGGTCGGCTACGTTTTGCCATTCCCATTCAGTGGGGGTTTTTATAGGCAGTGCGGTCTTGTTGTACGTGTGGTTTATGACACTCTTCAAGAAACTGTTATATGAATGTGTATGTGTGTGGGTCAATGTACAGTTATTTGGAAGTAGTGCTATACCTCGTTTGCACCTATATACAAAGGGTTTGAATTTATATAAAAATTCAGTTTTAAACAAGATATAGCAGTGATGTTTTGTAAAAAAGAGGTTTTTCAAACCCTTATGCTCAATAGTAATTGAGGCCTTTGATACGTCCATTTTATTATGTGTTCAACTTGGTTACTTTTATTTTCGAGATGCGAAGCATCTTCGAAAAAATAATGTACAATGCTGCTTACAGCTGAAAATGTCTATCACGGGAACCGAATCTAGATTCAGTAGTCTGAATCTGTGATCACATGATTCCTAGGCTCACATGATGCCGCAATTTGTATGAAAGCTGTAAGCAGTTATATATATATATATATATATATATATATATATATATAAAAGCTGTAAATATATATATACAGACATGATCACCAACCACGAAGCACCTCCATGGGGGATCGGAAATGTAAATATATAAAAGCGGTAAATATATATATATAGAGACATGATCAATCACCACGAATCACCTCCATGGGGGATCAGAAATGTAAATAAAGCCGTAAAAAGATCAACCACCAAGAAGTAAACTCCAGGCGGGATAAAATGTAAAGAAAGCAGTAAAAACGATTAACCGCCACGAAGTAAACTTCAGGCGGGACGAAATGTAAAGAAAGCTGTAAAAGGCCACGAAGTAAACTCCAGGCCCGACAGAAATGTATATATATATATATATATATATATATATATATATATATATATATATATATATATATAAGCGGTAAACGCACATGATATATATCGATCCCGGCTCAGTTTATCATTTCAGCGATTTGTCGCTATATATATATATAAAAGCATTAAACGCACTGGATGTAAAATTCAGGCTCAATCAAGTAGAGTTTGATGGAAACAACACACACACACACACACACACACACACACACACACACACATATATATATATATATATATATATATATATAAAAGTAATAAACGCTCCGGATGTAAATCTAGGCTCATCGAACAAAGTTCGACAACAGTTTATATATAAGTATATATATAAAAGCAAATAAACGCTCCGGATGTGAGTCCAGACTCAATCGAGGCATAACTTGATAATGTTAGTCATATATATATATATATATATATAATATACAAATAGAAATAAAAGCCACGGACCGAAGTTCGGGTATACATACGCAACACGACTCTCAACGTGAAGAAAGGTGTGTGCAAAGATGAAGAGAAAGGCTTTAAAGTGTGTAAGAAGGCTTACAGTGGACTGCTAAAGAAGACTTCAATGACTTGAAATGGATGAATACTCGGCTCCCGCCGGTAAAAATATAGCAATATATAAGCTCATAAGTGTTTAAAATGAGAAAGCACTCAGTTTATAGTGTGTACAGAGCAAATTGGACAGGGCTTCCTCACCCTTTTTCCTTCCAAAATGGCTGCCCTAAGCCCTCTATTTATAGAGGGGGGAGCTGCAGGTGTACCTACGGCAGCTGCAGATGCACCTGCGGCTGCCCAGGGTGCCCCGGGTTTTGCGGGTCCCGCCGTCTCGAAGTATGTGCATGCATGCACCGTGTTGTCCGTTCAAAGTTTTAGAACTTCAATCTGGGCATCCGATCGAGGTGTATAAGACCTTTTACGGCATGCTGTTGTTGAGAGCTACATAATAATATGGGATTAGAAGTTGTACGAAGTCAGGAAGATGGAAGATGGGACCATGCCCTTGGTCTTCAAGCTTCAAATTCTATCCGGTGTGCTGTCTTGTGTAGTAGTCACTCGGGATTAGCACTCTTTGGTTCTTGTAGGACATTGTTGTGTAGAATGTATGTATGAATGTTGAGATGGCACAATGTAGATTGGGATGGCAAAATGATGATCTTGCCTTTCACGGGGGTTATCTCTGGCTTGAGCTATTTTAGCGGTCGTTGCTCAGGGTTATCTCTGAGATTGGACTGCTGCAGTTGTTGACTGTCCTCAGGGTTGTTTTTGAGATGTGCCTGACTTCATGGGGTTATCTCCGGGCTTGTGAAATGAGTGTCTCGGGGCTTTTGCCGAGTGTTCTTAAGCTGTTTGCATGGGTTTGAAACAAGCATTTTCGGGGTTATCTCCGGAACTGCAACTGCATGCCTCGAGGTTGTCTCTGAGGTTGATAATATCTTTCCCGGTGTTATTTTTAGGACTGAGACTGAGTATCTCGGGGTTATCTCCGTGATGACACGGTCTTCTTCGATGTGATTTCTGGTATTTGAACTGCATTCCTCGGGGTTATCTTCGAGGTTAAAACTGAAACTCCCGGTGTTATTTTTGAGACTGAGGTTGAATCTTCTGGTGGTATTTTTGGGACTGAGCTGGATATCTCGGGGTTATCTCTGAGATAGTAATAACTGAATATCCCAGGGTTGTCTCTGGGATTGAACTGAGCTGTCTTCCAGGGTTATCTCTGAAAGACGATTCTGTCCTCCTGCAATGTTAGTAATAGGTATGTAGAAAATTTCGAGTGTCTACAGATGCCCCTCTTTATCATATTCATGCAATGCAATGGCATGGAAAGGATAAAGAATACTAGACACTTGAAATGCAACAAGATAATCATGATGCCATGTACAGCAGCATGATGCAAATATATGTGGTTTGTTGGATTATTTTCTAACATGGTGGGGTAATTGCTGGCTCCCCTTGACTTCTACCGGGAACAGACGTATCTCTCATGTATAAGAGACTCTGTGGGGATGCATTTGGTCTATTGAGGATGTGTATAACATATTCCATCATCGGTCCTCCCCGATGAGGATGCTCTGTTGGAGTTAATGCCAACAGTCTGTGTTGTCAGGATTGTTTGACCCCCGCTGAAATATACATCAACAGATGAAATCCCTGTTGGGGATAAATGCCAAGGCCACTTGTCCTTTGTTGACGTGTGCATCAACTGATGAAATCATCGGATGGCTTCCGATGCTTCGATGGGTTTAACTGCCATCGGCTGAAGTAACGTCAAGGTTATTTGACCTTCGTTGGAATGTGCATCAACGGATGAAACGCGTGACACCCCTGCTGAGGACTTGTACTTTGGCAGATGAAAATGCGTGATACCCCCGCCGGGGATGTGTACATCAACATATGACAATGTGTGATACCCCTTCGGGGATGTGCTTGATCTTCGCTAACGTGTGCATCAACGGCTGAAATCATCGGATGGCTTCCAATGTCTCATTGGATTTACTTGCCAATGGCTGAAGTGATGTCAAGGTTGCTTGACCTTCGTTGACATGTGCATCAACTGATCCAAATGCGTGATACCCCCTCCGGGGGTGTGTACATAAATAGATGACACTGCGTGATACCCCCGCCGGGGAATCTGCTTGATCTTCGCTGACGTGTGCATCAACGGCTGAAATCATAGGATGGCTTCCGACGCTTCGTTGGATTTACTTGCCAATGGCTGAAGTGATGTCAAGGTTTCTTGACCTTCGTTGACATGTGCATCAATGGATGCAAATGCATGATACCCCCGCCAGGGAATCTGCTTGATCTTCGCTAACATGTGCATCAATGGCTGAAATCATCGGATGGCTTCCAACGTTTCATTGGATTTACTTGCCAACGGCTGAAGTGATGTCAAGGTTGCTTGACCTTCGTTGACATGTGCATCAATGGCTGCAAATGAGTGATACCCCCACTGGGGACTTGTACTTTAGAATGCGTGATGCCCCCGCCGGGGATGTGTTCTTGAGAATGCGTGATGCCCCCGCCAGGGATGTGTTCTTGAGAATTACGACTCCAAACTGATGGCATCAGACCTTTATGAGGTATTGCCGAATGTGATTTGCAACTGCTGAGATCATCGGTATAGTAACCCTATGTTTGGATGAATACCAATAAATGATATGAAAGCCACAGTTTGGCCCATGAAAAATTAGGATTTCAGGCTATTCTGCTCAATTGCGTAGCATTTTTATCCCTGATTTGACCTGTTCAGCTTGTGAGAACTCCTTTGTAACTCGAACTGGACCGAGCCAGAGGGGTGGGCCCCACTTAGGGGAGCTACTGGTACACTTATTACAGATATAGGTGGACCTGCGGCCAGCCGTGGATGTCTTTAAATGGGCTGGTTGCTTTCATAAGTCATTTTTAAGTTGCACTGCGAAGGAAATCTAAGAGCTCTTCTTCAGATCTGCTAAGTTCGGGCATCTTTCTATAAATTCTATCAACACTGTCCTGGTAACGTATGCATGCTTTCTTTTCTAGTTTTTATTCGTTGGAAAATGACTTTTTATATGAAATGCGTCTAAACACAAGTAGTGAATATGCATGCTCATATGACTTGATAAAAAATATTCAACATAGTAAATGTTAGTATTAAACTATGCTGAACATAATGATGTAAAAAAATTTGACTTTTAAAATAGTCAAATTGACACCTTTTTCTGCTATTTCTTATCCTATTTGAGGATAAATGAGCAAAGGTGGTAATGCAAAGTAATCCTGGTAATTAGGCTACCCTTATGGATTGATGACTTTGACTTTTTAATGTATATAGTATGTATATGACTGTGGACAGGTGTGCTACTGAATGGCCACCTAGTCATGCCTATGTGCATGTGGATAGTCCTATTTATAGAGGAAACTATGACAAAATTTTTCCAAAATGTAGGCACTGGGTAGTCATGCATTTTTAATCCTACTGTAGACATATGTTAAAATAATGCATGCATGCATGTAGTCATAAAATGCATTTTGAAAAGCTCTAAGTTAGAAAATACTACACCCTTTCTGAGGTGATTTGGAGACTTGTTATCCATATATTATGGATCAAGATCAGCCGAGTAGTTCCTGTAGACCACTTCAGGTGTACAGAGGAGGGCTTCCGAAGTGCCATAACCCCCTTCAATTAGACAGCCTCGTCGTCTGGCGGAGGCGGTGATACGTCCTGTACGGGTTGATGTGCCGGATGTCGAGGACGAGGAGGAGGATGTACCGATAGTGGCTCCAACCCCTGCTACTCATATTCCCCGTAGGGATTTCCCAGGCATTCAGGAGGCTATTCCAAATCTTCTGGGTGATTTGAGTCACCACTCCTCAGTTTACTTGCATGTAAATGAGGTAAAAGCTGGATTTGATCTTCCTTTTTCCTATTGAGGAGGAGCAATGATTTTGACATTGATTGGAATATGATGCAGGTTCCCGGCTTTACACAGCCTCGAGGGAACTGGTTCAACATACACTTCCTGTATCTGGCTCTGCATCCAGATTACCGAGGTATCATGCATGATTGGGGCTTTGGGGCGCTCTTTTCCATTCTACCCCGCCATTGTCCCTGGGGTTTCCTAAGGGCATTGTCTGAGCGCTGGTTTCACCAGACTCAGTCTCTCCATTTGTTGGATTATGAGGTGATGATGACGCCGATGAATTAGTGATTTATCACCGGTATAGAGTTTGGAGGGGCGCTAGTGCCATATACGACGAATATTACCCCGACTGCTGTTAGATCCTTGTTAGGAGTTTCGGCGGAGGCGCTCAAGGGTAAGACCGTTCGTACAGGTCCTTTGAGTGTAGATACTATGAGTGGACTGTTGAGTGAGCCCATGCCTGCTGATGTGAGAGTCAGGGATTGCATTCTTCGGCGATTGTTCCTGGTTATCATCAGGGGTTGTTTCATAATAGATAACTCTTCTACGGTGTTATTCACTTTGATCAGTTCCACGTGGGAGGTAGACCATATTGGAGAGTATGATTGGGGTTCCTACACCTTTGCCTATTTCCTCAAGGGAATGCACATGCGTTTGCAGGGCTTGACCGAGGCTTGGCTAGGATTTTACCCATTTCTGCTGGTGAGTATTTTTCTTTTGATTTCCATGTACAGGTTAAAAGTGTTCACTGACAGCAGGTAGTTTACCTTTGTGTTGACAGTTTTGGGCCTATGAGAGGCTTCCATGTTTGCGTCCTGTGAGTGTGTTAGGTTTAGATACCTATCCACGAGGATGGCGATGGCATCACTCCATTTTGGCGGAGGTTCCTATAGCGGAGGGTTTCACCCATTGTTGCTTACAGTTGGAGTTATTGACAGCTGATGTCATCACTTGGGTTCCCTATTCTGGGGAACATTTGACTATTGGATTTGAGGATGGATTTCTAACTGGTGTCGAGCACATGATATTCACCCGTAGGATTCCTCTCTTCATAGATGGACGATGGGAGCTCTATTTAGGAGAGCGTGCTATTAGGAGCACCACATGAGAGATTCATGTACCGATCTTACCTCTTGCCAGGCGTTATTGGCCTGTGTTGTAGTCACCCGTCGATGACATCCCATTGATGGGTATGGACAGATATACTTTGTTAGAGGGTTCACATACTTAGGATACGTTCCATCGCTGGTGGTCCCCTCATACCATTGGAGCCCAGACCCGCGCCACTTAGTTTATGGGGGGATATAGTTCCTGGATCCGTGATGATGGCGTATTGGTTGACCTATGTCTGAGATCTGACTCATTTGACACAGATTGATCGTTTGACCCGACAGTTGGACTGAGCACATTTCTTTATCCAGCACTTGGGCAGATCCTTTAGAGGCAGATACTTTTGATCCTTCCAGCTCAGGCGCTGGCCCCTCAGGTGACCCATATGGCTTTGCCGGTGTAGATCCTCCCTTGTATAGGCCTAACATCCCTGTTGATAGAGATCCAGTGACTCAGGAGGAGTTATATCAGGTGGACATGATTGATGATGTAGATATTGACACCATTGTCTTCTTCTGATGTGTATTCTCGTTATCTCTTTTGATAGGCCTCTGTTAGATATTGGGTGGCTGTGCTCCATTCTCGCTATATCTTTTGATAGGCCTCTGTTAGTAGTAGGGCGTCTGTGCCCTATTTCCCTGTATTTTTAGCTGTACAGAGATGATGTATGTAGATGATGATGTACCTAGGAATGTATATACTATTTTCCATTCCCTACATCATATTGCCATCTATTGCTTGTCATACATGTATCATGTTATGCATATGTATGTATGTCCAGAGATATTCAACATTGACCCCTGGATGGTCTTATGATATGACCTACACAGATGTCTTCTTCGATAGTCAGCCGCATAGATCATACCCTACCAGTGTTGATAGCTTCCCGTCTGAGGTCGTGGTATAATAGTATGTCACCTACAGATAGGGTGACTATAGATCAGCTTTTACAACATGCTATAACCCTCTTGATGTTTCAGGTTCCTGCAGGCTTTGTGGAGGGTATGCTGGAGCATTGGATACCGGAGAGACATATTTTTCGATTTAGTACCCAGGAGTTGACTCCTACATTAGAGGAGTACGAACGGTTGATGACCCTGCCCTTAGATAGACCTTGCGCTCATATAGCTGTCGGAGATATGCGCCGGCAGTTCATAACCCTCACCGGGTTATGGCGTAGAGTAGTAGAGGATGAGATTAAATTCGGTCATGTATTATCCCAGCGTTTCCTAATAGATAGGTTTGGCTCATTGGACAGCTACACACGACATTCTGGGGATTTCACCACACCAGAGGATCAATGGCATTTGGCCAGAGTGGATGTATTCATGATGTGTATAGTGGCGTATGTGTACATGCCATGATATATGGATGTGCTGGACATCAGTGTTATCATGGTAATGAGAGCTCTCAGGGAGGGTCATACCATCATTTTGATGATTGTGGCGGAGACGTTGAGGTCGGCCCCGTTCTGTAGCATCTACCCTACAGGGTTTTTACAGGCAGTTCGGTCATGTTATACGTGTGGTTTATGTCACACTTGAGATCGATTGGTACTTTTCACCGACACGGGTACTACTTTACCCATGATATAGCTATGTCTTACTACTTTCAGCCATCGGAGTGTACAGACGCTATGTCTTGGTCGGTATTCTTGGCGGGGATCAGAGATCCGTTTGGCATCCTACCGTGTATTGGGCTCAGTTCACCCTATAGCTTTATTACTCATGCTCCAGGCATGGATTATCTCCCTCTGGCTGGTTTGAGGGGCATGACTACCTACCACCCACTGGCCGTAATGTCATAGTTTGACCAGTTCCAGGACTTCCATCGTTTTGAGGGGGCGTTAGGTCAGTATTTAGCTTCTCGCCATCTATCAGCAGAGGACCGATCCCGGGTGTATGCCTGTTAGGATCAATGTGAGATAGCTAATTTTTTTGTTAGCCATTCGAGTTGTTCGTCAGAGTATTCTGTGTGGATGGAGACAGAGACTTCATTGGCTGTGGTAGTGTCCACAGTGCCGGGTATTGACTTAGATGGTGGAGAGCCCATGGAGGACATTGATTCCCACACCAATGAGGAGACATTCACTGGGTTGCCATCAGTTTTTTTAGATTCTCCTAGTACTAGCACTATCGTGATCTAACATTCAAGACAGTATTTTGAGTAGAGTCTCAATCTGATGACCTTCGAGAGAGATTAGGCTAGAGCCCTGATGTTGACAGCTCTTGACAGGAGAGATGCCGCTCTATTAGAGAGAGACGAGGCATTATTACATAGAGATGCCGCTATTAAGGAGCGAGATGAGGCCAGATCAGCCAGAGATACCATGATAGTTGAGCGGGATGGCGCTATATCTGCCCGGGATGTAGCCGTTACATATAGTACCACAGTGAGGTCCCTTACTACTGGCATGATTGTAGAGATGGGCATGTATATTGATGAGCACAGAGTCACCATGCAGATGGATGTAGATCTATTAGCTCGTGTGGATACCCTTGTGCAGGAGACCACAACGTTACCCCCTTTTTCTAAGAGAGATGCCATGTTAGGATTGATAGCCTACACTGATTTATAGATGGGCTTGTATTTTCCTGCACAGACTAGCTTAGCCATTTTTTCATGTACAGTTTACACTGTATATATCAAACAGCATTATATATAGCAGAGAAATATATTTTTGATCACTTCCTATTTAGTTATGCCTTGTTGCTTGCTTGATATTTGCCTATTTCTTCAGGGCTTGTGATCTTGATGTCTTTTAAATTCCTCCTTGATGGATGGACATTGAGTTATCTCTGGATATTTCAGAATAGATCGTTGATCTGTATGTATTCCCTACCATATTTGGTGTCTTGGGACTGGTTTTTGTATGTAAATGTGGAGAGAAATGTGACTTATTCTCTGAGGTTGACCGCACCACAGATGGTCGCCAGTACTCCTATTTAAGAGGAGCCTAGTTAATTCCATCTCTTATGGATTGGTGTTTCTCTTTGAGGAGTCAACCGTAGCTTAGATGGTCGTCGAGTCTCCCATTTACATGGTGAGGTCAGGTAATTCCATCCCTTTGGTCTGAAGCCGATGAGATGTGGTGGATTGAAGGATGATCCCAGTACCGTTGACAAGTATTTGTGTTTTGGTAGGGGTTAGACCGAACCATGAACGACTACCTACGTACTCCTGTTGAAGAGGAGATCAGGTCTGCGTAGTTCGAACCTGGTGTGGAGGTTCAACGCTGTATGTGGCAACAAGGGTGTAGAGATGTTTTTGTTTTTGTAATGAGAAGGGTGTAGAAATGTTTTTGTTATTTTTATTTTATTGCGACCGGACCATATAAAATATGGCTGCCTATGACTCCCATGTATCAAGGAGATCAGGTCGGCGTAGTTCACCCCATGTTCAAGACGGTTTGCAACCAATGAAAAGTTTGATCCCATGTTCAGGGCAAACTGCGGGTGAGAAAGTTTAATCCCATGTACAGGACAAATTGCGGGTGTGAAAAGTCTTATCCCTAGTGGGGTAAAACTACGGGTGTGAAAGGTTCAATCCCTGGTGGGATAATCGGAGTTGAGTAAGGGTTCAAAACCAAGTGAAAAGAAGGATCTAGCGATCCGAAACCAGGCTGCTGGTTATATAATGTGTTTGTCCCTAATGGGACAGATGGGTGTGAAGAGAAGTTGTATGTAGTAAAGGATTAAAATCTAAAATGACTGGGGATCTGATGATCCAAAACCAGGATGTTTTCTTGATGGCGACCTTAGACATAGTACCGTTTCACGGTGTCCAAGTTGATAAGCTATGGAAATTCATCGTCGTCCATTTCCTGTAATCTGAGAGCACATTCTGTTAATACCTCCTTGACAATAAACAGGCCTTCCCAGTTAGGGGCGAATTTTCCCTTGGATTGATCTTGGTTGTCAAGGATCTTCTTCAAAACAAGTCATGTTGTTTAAACTGCCGTAGCCGGACCTTTCTGTTATAGGACCTGGCGATCCTTTGTTGATATAACTGACCGTGGAAGATAGCAATGGCACGCCTTTCGTCTATTAGAGACAATTGGTGATACCTATCTTGTATCCATTGGTCTTCATCTAGCTGAGCATCTATTAACACTCTGAGGGATTTCATTTCCACTTCTATGGGGAGCACTGCTTCCATCCCATAAGTTAATGCATAGGGAGTTGCCCCAGTGGAAGTACGCATTGATGTTCTGTAGGCTAACAGAGTCAGAGGCAATAAATCAAGCTATCCTTTGTGATTGGCGGACATCTTTTGCATGATCTTCTTGATATTTTTGTTAGCCGCTTCAACAGCACCATTCATCTTTGGAAGGTAGATGACGGAGTTGAGATGTTTGATGTGGAATTTACTGCACAACTCCTCTATCATTCTGTTGTTGAGGTTCTTAGCATTGTCTAACACAATTACCTCTGTTTGTCCATATAGACAAATGACATTATTTCTGATGAAAGAAATGATGACTTCTTTGATAACCCTGGGGAAGGAGGCTGCTTCTACCCACTTGGTGAAGCAGTCGATCGTGGTGAAGATAAATCGATGCCCATTACTGGCTTGGGCTTGATGGGTCCGATCACGTCCATTCTCCACTTTGAGAAGGGCCAGGGTGAACTCATATTGTGGAGCTCCCGCGGAGGGGCGTGGATAACATTCCCATGAATTTGGCATTAGTAACATCTCTTGACATGATCATCACAATTAGATTTGAGAGAGAGCCAGTAATGCCCTGTTCTGAGGATTTTCTTAACAAGTAGGGGGCTGCTCATGTGTGGGCCACATACTCCACCATGGATCTCATCCATGAGCCTCCGAGCTTGGTCCTTGTCAAGACATCTGAGGAGACCTGATCCTGGATCTCTTTTATAGAGTACATCTCCGCTCAGGTAGAATTTTATAGCCAGTCGATGGATCTGCCTTCTTTCAGTCAGGCTCGCCTCAGCGGGTGTAGATCCATCTTGTAAGTACTCCTTGATATGCTGATACCAAGGGTGCTGGATGGAAGGTAACTCATCCGATACTTCTCCAATGTAATTCCCATAGGCTGAAGCCTTTTGTTGGGCAAATGTGAGGGTCGACATGTCTTCCTTGTCGTGTATGTTGATCAAGGAGGCTAAGGTTGCTAGCACATCCGAAAAATCATTTCTATTCTGAGGAATGTGGAGGAAGGATATTTCTTCAAACTCCGAAGCCATCTGTAGAACCTATCGATGGTAAGGTAGCAAGTGTAGACCTTTGGTGTGATAGATTCCTGTGGTTTGTCTGATTACTAACTCGGAATCTCAAAAGATAGTTAACCGTCTGATACCCATTGATTGGGCAAGTTTTAGCCCAATGATACAACCTTCATACTCAGCTGTGTTGTTGGTGTTGGCAAACTACAATTTGACGGCGACGGGATGCTACTCCCCCGTAATGGATACCAGAACTGCTCCAGCCCCAGAACAATCCATATTTACAGCTTCATCAAAATACATCTTCCATGCTTGGTGTGCATCGTACTGATGGTGTTGTTGAATTACCATTACCCCTTCATCGGGGAAATATGTTTCCAAGGGTTTGAAGTCCCCTGAAGGTGTAGCGGCCAGTTGATCCGCAATTCCTTGACCTTTAATGGACTTCTGCATCACGTAAACGATGTCAATTTATTGTAGGATCAACTGCCATCTGGATAGTCAGCAGTTCAACATGGGTTTACTGAACACGTACTTGAGAGGATCCACGCGGGATATGAGATGGGTTGTGTGACCATGGAGGTAATGTTGTAACCTCATGGAAGCCCATGGTAAAGCACAACAAGTCTTCTCAATCAGAGTGTACTCGTGTTCACTGCTGCTGAATCTTTCGTTGAGGTAGTAGATAGCTCGCTCTCGGCCTCTATCGTCTTTCTGTCCTAACATGCAGCCCATGGCATTATCACTTATGGATAGGTACATGAACAGGGGAACATCATCCCTGGGTGGTACCAAAACAGGAGCTTTGACTAGCTGCTCTTTGATTATAAGGAAGGCCTTCTGGCACTTATCATTCCACTTCATGGAAGAGTTCTTCCTTAACAGTTTGAAAATGGGCTCACAGGTTGCTGTGAGTTGAGAAATGAACTTGATAATGAAGTTGATTCTTCCTAAAAATCCCTGTATTTCCTTCTCTGTCTGAGGAATGGGCATTTCTGTAATGGCCTGAATTTTGGTGGGATCCAGCTCAATCCCCTTGTGGTTGACTAGGAATCCTAGCAACTTGCCTGATTTAACGCCAAAGGCGCACTTCGCTGGATTCAACTTCAAGTTGTACTTACGCAACCTATTGAAGAGCTTTTTGAGATGATCTAAGTGGTCTTTCCTCCTTTCGGGATTTGACGATGATGTCATCCACGTAGATCTCTATCTCCTTGTGCATTAAATCATGGAAAAGAGCCATCATGGATCGCTGGTAGGTAGCTCCGGCATTGATGAGGCCGAACGACAACCGTCTATAGCAAAAGGTTCCCCAAGGCGTGATGAAGGCAGTTTTCTCACGATCCTCTTCAGCAACCATGATTTGATGGTACCCTACGAAGCAATCAGCAAATGAGTACATGTCGTATTGAGCAGTATTGTCAATGAGAATATGGATAAATGGCACGGGAAAGCTATCTTTAAGGCAAGCTTTATTCAGATCCCGATAATCCACGCAAACTCGCACCTTTCCTCCTTGTTTAGGCACGGGGACTATGTTAGATAGCCATTCAGGGTATGTGGACACCATGATGATGTATGCTTGAAATTGTTTCATAATTTCTTCTTTAACCTTTAAACTCCGCTCAGGTTTTAATTTCCTGAACTTCTGCCTGACTGGCTTGAATCTCTCTTTGATGGGGAGGCGATGAATGACAAAGTCAGTGGATAAACCCACCATGTCTTTATGAGACCATGAAAACACATCCTGGAATTGATTAATAGTGCAACCATGTCATTCCTTTGGTTTGGAGTGAGGTCTGAACCAATCTGGATTAGCTTAGGGCTTTCTAAGGTTCCGAGATTGAAAGAGGTAGTTTGATCAAGGTTGGGTTTAGGTTTGTTTTTGACCCATTCTTTGATCTCCTGAGGTATCTCAATGTCCTCTTGTATTTCCATCAAATCTGAGTCCAACTTTTCATTAAAGTTACAATCCTTGTGGAGAAAAGACACCTTATCAGCAAGTATAGGCACATCTAAATTCAAAGTCCTAAAACAAAATATGCTTTTGCTTAATATATATAAAACTGTTCAATCATACAAAGTGTTAGCATGTACTGACAAAATAACTACTAATATTGTACAAAAAAGTAAGTCGTTATTATTATCTACAGGACAGAAGGAGTTTCTGCCCGTTTTACCCTTGTCGACTAATGAAAGGGGTGCTGCTCCAATTGTCAAGGGTGAAGTCCTGATGGACTGTAGTGATGGAGGGGTTGTCATCGTCCTCATTCTCCTGAATGATGACCATTACGTCTGGGCAATCATCGTCTAGGTGTATGTATTTGTGTGTTCATCATGGACAATGATGCGTACGTTTGACATCATTCTGACGATGTCTTGTTTACATCTTCGTTGCTCTTCTTCCACTTTGGGATTTGGAACCAAGACTTCTTTCCCTTTTGCCGGTATAGATTTAGGAAATAACATAGCCATTACATGGGCTGGCACCTTTACCGGAGACTGAACAGGCTCAGGAACTGTAGGTGGAAATAATCGCCGTGTGGCTGAAGCTGAAGGAATCTGTTTGTGCTTATGAGGATTCCTGCGACTGGAACTAGCAGTATAACCTAGTCCGGCTGTCCCTGTTTGACTGGGAACTTAATTGGGGCGCTTGATGCCCTGATTGTCTTTGCCCAACCCTTATCCAGGTTGATAACCCAATGACATCATTTCTTGAGTGACCGACATTACTTCGGCAGAAATCTGGGGTATTAGAGGTGGCGCCCCAACATGATGGTAGTGAGTATTGCTAACCTCCAGGGCATGAAAACTGACCGACTCAACTTCTGAATTGAAGCTGATGAGGGGTATGTCACCTTGTTTAGGACATTCTGGCTCAACATCGACAGTCACTAGGCTTTTATTGATAATGTATTTAAGTTGCTGATGAAAGGTGGAGGGGACGACCCCGACCATATAAATCCACAGTCTTCCCAAGATCAGGTTGTATCCTGTATCTATTTTGAGCACGTGAAAAGATATTCTGAATGTATGTTGACCTATCTCCACTGGAAGTTCAATCTCTCCGACATCGTTTCATCGGGATCCGTCGAAAGCTTTAATGATTGTATGACTTCTTCGGATTCTGTTGAGATTAATATTCATCTTCACCAAAGTGGCATAAGGACAGATATTCAAAGATGACCCTCCATCTATCAAAACTCCTCCCACCATGTATCCGGAAGATAAAACTTCTGTATGCAACGACTTGCAATGACCGGTCCCTTCGGGAGGTATATCGTCATCAGTAAAAGATATCACATTGTTGTTAAAAATGTGATCCACCAGATGCTGGAATTTCTCAACATCTATTGACTTAGGCAGTTGGGCTTCTTCCAAAACCCTGAGTAATACCTTCCTATGA